>JAWQFJ010021152.1:47500-50000 GCA_034096865.1 Theodoxus fluviatilis | reverse complement strand
TTGCCGCCATTCACGCAGTGACCTAGCTGTCATTCCCACAGTGACTTTGCTGCCATCCCCACAGAGACCTTGCTGCCATTCCCACAGTGACCTTGCTGCCGTTCCCACAGTGACCTTGCTGTCATTCCCACAGTGACCTTGCTGTCATTCCCACTGTGACCTTGCTGCCATTCCCACAGTGACCTTGCTGTCATTCCCACAGTGACCTTGCTGTCATTCTCACAGTGACCTTGCTGTCAAACCCACAGTGACCTTGCTGTCATTCCTATAGTGACCTTGCTGCCATTCCCACAGTGACCTTGCTGTCATTCACACAGTGACCTTGCTGTCATTCCTATAGTGACCTTGCTGCCTTTCCCACAGTGACCATGCTGTCATTCCCACAGTGACCTTGCTGCCACTCACACAGTGACCTTGCTGCCATTCCCACAGTGAACTTGCTGCCATTCCCACAGTGACCTTGCTGCCATTCCCACAGTGACCTTGCTGCCATTCCCACAGAGACCTTGCTGCCATTCACACAGTGACCTTGCTGTCATTCACAAAGAGACCTTGCTGCCATTCCCACTGAGACCTTGCTGCCATTCCCACAGTGACCTTGCTGTCATTCCCACAGAGACCTTGCTGCCATTCCCACAGTGACCTTGCTGCCATTCCCACAGTGACCTCGCTGCAATTCACACAGAGACCTTGCTGACATTCCCACAGTGACCTTGCTGTCAAACCCACAGTGACCTTGCTGTCATTCCTATAGTGACCTTGCTGTCATTCCCACAGTGACCTTGCTGTCATTCACACAGTGACCTTGCTGTCATTCCCACTGTGACCTTGCTGCCATTCCCACAGTGACCTTGCTGCCATTCCCACAGTGACCTTGCTGCCGTGACCTTGCTGCCATTCCCACAGTGACCTTGCTGCCATTCCCACTGTGACCTTGCTGCCATTCCCACAGTGACCTTGCTGTCATTCACACAGTGACCTTGCTGTCAAACCCACAGTGACCTTGCTGTCATTCCTATAGTGACCTTGCTGCCATTCCCACAGTGACCTTGCTGTCATTCCCACAGTGACCTTGCTGCTATTCCCACAGAGACCTTGCTGCCATTCCTATAGTGACCTTGCTGCCATTCCCACAGTGACCTTGCTGTCATTCCCACAGTGACCTTGCTGCCATTCCCACAGTGACCTTGCTGCCATTCCCACAGAGACCTTGCTGCCATTCCCACAGTGACCTTGCTGCCATTCCCACAGTGACCTTGCTGCCATTCCCACAGAGACCTTGCTGCCATTCCCACAGTGACCTTGCTGTCATTCCCACAGTGACCTTGCTGTCATTCCCACAGTGACCTTGCTGTCATTCACACAGTGACCTTGCTGTCATTCACACAGTGACCTTGCTGTCATTCCCACAGTGTCCTTGCTGTCATTCACACAGTGACCTTGCTGTCATTCCCACAGTGACCTTGCTGTCATTCACACAGTGACCTTGCTGTCATTCCCACAGTGACCTTGCTGTCATTCCCACAGTGACCTTGCTGTCATTCCCACAGTGACCTTGCTGTCATTCACACAGTGACCTAGCTGTCATTCCCACAGTGACCTTGCTGTCATTCCCACAGTGACCTTGCTGCCATTCACACAGAGACCTTGCTGCCATTCCCACAGTGACCTTGCTGTCATTCCCACAGTGACCTTTCTGCCTTCCCCATGGTGACCTTGCTGCCTTCCCCATGGTGACCTTGCTGCCATTTAAGCCCCAACTGCTTCCTCTTGTGTTTACTACTTCTGACTAATAGTTCTACATTTAGCAGTCCAGTGTTTCCCTTGAGGCAGAGTTGTGGGTTGTTTCCCATGTGACTGCTAAATTTAGACCCATGAGTTTCAATGAGAGGAAGAGAGCTACTCCATATCTGCATTGTACAGCAAGGGACAGTGTGGGATGGGAATGGCATCTCAGGTGGGGTATATCATTGTGGGACATTAGTTCACAAGGCAAAAAAGATTGGGGGGTGGGAGGGGGAAGGTTTAGGGTTGACAGAAAAATAGTGTCTGTCAAATTACCATAACCAGAGCTTTTTTTTTTCATTGCCTAAGAGTGAAGATTTTTCTTTTCCCCTAGAAGAGTTTGCTTGCGTTTTGCAGGACAGAATCAACTACTCCAAGACTTTCAAAGGGCGCTACTTCAATTTCCTTGGTTATTTCTTCTCCATCTACTGTGTCTGGAAGATATTCATGGCAAGTATAAACGTGTGTGTGTGTCCATGTTGAAAATTGCTCTCTGCATAACTTTATTTTATGTGACTTCATCTTTTCTATCTACTGGAAGATATTCATGGCAAGTGTAAACATTTTTTGTGCATGTTGAAAATTATTCTTTTGCATTTTATGTTGACATCTAACCATAATTCATAAAAGATTGTACACCTTCCAGAGATTTGTGGTCTTCTGAGAAGCTTTTCTGGTGTGTTCCACACAGAAAATTGAAGAGACATGGAAGTAG
>JAWQFJ010021152.1:32500-42500 GCA_034096865.1 Theodoxus fluviatilis | reverse complement strand
CTTCCTCCTCCTGCCACTCCTACTGTTACACCTCCAGCTCCTGCTCCTCCTCCTCCTCCTGCTTTTCCTCCTCCTCCTCTTGTATTTCCTCCTCCTCGTCCTGTTTTTTCTCCTCCTCCTCCTCCTCTTGCTTTTCCTCCTCCTGCTTTTCCTCCTCCACCTCCTCCTCCTCCTCCTCTTGCTTTTCCTCCTCCTGCTTTTCCTCCTCCACCTCCTGCGTTTTCTCCTCCTCCTCCTTCTCCTGCTTTTCCTCCTCCTCCTCCTGCTTTTCCTCCTCCTGCTTTTCCTCCTCCTCCTCCTGCTTTTTCTCCTCCTCCTCCTTCTTTTCCTCCTCCTCCCCCTGTTCCTTTTCCTCCTGCTTCTTTTCCTCCTGCTCCTTTTCTTCCTACTCTTCTTCCTGCTCCTATTCCTCCTGTTTCTCTCCCTCCTACTCCTCTCTCTCCTGCTCCTATTCCTCCTGTTCTTCTTCCTCCAACTCCTCTTTCCTCCTGTTCCTCTTCCTCCTACTCCCTTTTCCTCCTGCTCCTATTCCTCCTGTTCCTCTTCCTCCTGCTTCTTTTCCTTCTACTCCTTTTTCCTTCTGCTTCATTTCCTCCTGCCCATATTCCCTCTGTTCCTCTTCCTCCTGCTCCTTTTCCTCCTGCTCCTTTTCCTCTTGCTCATCTTTCTTTTGCTCCTCTTTCTTTTGCTCCTCTTCCTGCTGTTGCCCTCAACTGTTTTGGTCTGCTTGCTCTTCTGTCTAATTTTCATATGGGTTGTGGGTAGGAATACACCCACCGCGTCTCTCTACGCAATTTCTACAAGGCGAAGGACTTAAAAAATCAAACTTTGACTTAGTCTTACTCAATCTAGCTTCAGTGATTTTGTGGTCATTGGCTTTACATAGTCTACAAATGATAGGCCGTAAAACTCAAATTTCTAACATGTCCATTTATTCATTTGTCCTATCATTTATTCTTCTCTTTTTTTTCTTCCTGCCCCAGTCCTGTCATCCTCGTGAGATTGCCGTGCAGTGCCGTACCGTTTGCTCCTTGCTTCCTGTGCCCTTCTGTGTCTCTTGCTTACGTTATTGGTTTCCACTCCACTCATGCAGTTGGTCATCTCTGTCTTTTACTCACCCTCTTTCTCTTCCTTCTCGTCCTACTTCTTCACTTTTCCTCCTGCTACATTTCCTCGTCCTCCCTCTTCCTCCTCCTCTTCCTTCTCCTCCTCCACCTCCTCCTCCCTCTCCGTCTCCCTTTCCTCCTCCCTCTCCGTTTCCCTTTCCTCCTCCTCCTCCTCCTCCTCCTCCTCCTCCTCCTCCTCCTCCTCCTCCTCCTCCTCCTCCTCCTCCTCCTCCTCCTCCTCCTCCTCCTCCTCCTCCTCCTCCTCCTCCTCCTCCTCCTCCTCCCCCTCCTCCTCCTCCTCCTCCTCCTCCTCCTCTTCCTCCTCCTCCTCCTCCTCCTCCTCCTCCTCCTCCTCCTCCTCCTCCTCCTCCTCCTCCTCTTCCTCCTCCTCCTCCTCCTCTTCCTCCTCCTCCTCCTCCTCCTCCTCCTCCTCCTCCTCCTCCTCCTCCTCCTCCTCCTCCCACACACCCTCCTCTCCCTCTTCCTCCTCCCTCTCCTTCTTCTCCTTCTCCTCCTCTCTTCTTTCTCCTTCTCCTCCTCTCTTCTTTCTCCTTCTCCTCCTCTCTTCTTTCTCCTTCTCCTTGTCCTCCTCCTCGTCCTCCTCACCCTCGTCCTCCTCGTCCTCCTTGTCCTTCTCCTCCTTCTGCTGCTGCTGCTCCTCCTCCTCCTCCTCCTCCTCCTCCTTCTCCCGCACACCCTTCTCTCCCTCTTCCTCCTCCCTTTCCTTCTTCTCCTTCTCCTCCTCTCTTCTTTCTCCTTCTCCTTGTCCTCCTCCTCGTCCTCCTCACCCTCATCCTCCTCGTCCTCCTTGTCCTCCTCCTCCTTCTGCTCCTCCTCCTCCTCCTCCTCCTCCTCCTCCTCCTCCTCCTCCTCCTCCTCCTCCTCCTCCTCCTCCTCCTCCTCCACATCTTCTGCTGTATCATATGTTCATCTCCTCCTCTACCCTCTGTGCATCTTCTACTTTACTCCATCTCCTACTCCAGCCACTCTCATTGACGCCATTATCCGTTCCTTCTCCTCCTCTTCTTCGCTAGAGAGCGCTTTGTTCCGATTGTGCAGCCCCTCCATCAATGGAACAGAACGATTCAGGTCGAGGGGTGCCACTCGACCAAATGACGGGCCTGGCATCACTCGGGTGAGGGAGCCTCTTGTCTTGAAGGGCACGGTGTCCGCTGCTATCGACGAGCCCCTCGCACGACTCTTGAGGGCCGGATAGAGAGAGGGGCAGACGTGTCAAGCCTGATCGGGACGAATGAAGCGCTGCCATTCATCCAGCATCGATTATCGTTCGGGGCTGTCTCGCAGAAAACTTTCTCAGACGAGTTGGGGTAGCGTACGCGATGTTGGTCCTTTCACTGATGAGCTCCGAAGACCAATGCTCTCAGGGCAGCGCCTTTCTAGAAGGGTGAGGGTGGAGGCATGTGAATTGAAACCGTCCTGTTTGAAGTGTGCGGTCGAGACCGTCGTCCGACCTCTTTAAAATCGTACCTTCACAACCACATCTAAAGATTTTTGCAGTTCAGTTATGGAGAAATGTGAATGTGTACGAGGGACATTTTTAACCTCCTGCACTCCGGTGTCGGTTCAAAAGAGAGGCTCTTAGTTCGAACATGCGAAATTTCGAGGCATTGACGGTACCGCGATTCAACGGGAATGTCCCCCTCGTGCATTACTTTACAGAACAAAGTAATCATTCCTCAGGATTGAGTGATTTTCAATCAGCTCTTTTGAACTAGGGGAATGCATTTATATAAGTGCATTGCACTACAGTGCATATATACATTGATTTTGATGGTTGCCCCGAAAAAGATCTTAAAGTGTAGCTCTGCTGCGACAGAAGCGAGAACGTTCGTATCATCCCAATATTTCAAGCACGTAGTGTCGAACCAGATCCATGAATCTGATCAATAGCTTAGCGGTGGCGTGCGATACGAATGCAGTAAGTTATTAAACCAAAAGACTGCCGAGAAAATGCTCCAAACCTAAAGTATGCCACGTTCTTGTCACACAGCAGCGTTGGTGACATGCCGTTGTCTCCTCGGGCTGACTACCCACCCACCCACCACCCACCCACTCCCACGTCTCCCTACGCGATTCTTAAAAGTCGAATAGTTAGAGAAATCGAGATTTCACCTGCTCTTACTCTATTCAGCTTTTGTGATTTTGTAATCAATGGCCCTGCATTGTCTCCAAAGGATGATGGGGCGTAAAACCGCTTGCATTTATTCGTTCACTAAGGCTGAGCAAACTAAGCTACTGGACTTAACTTGTACTTGGAATGTCAGATGAAAACTTAATTATTTCATTATGACTTCCAGGAACGATATCCGTTGGAAGAGCTAGCCTTGCAGTAACCCTAATGTCTGAAAACGTCTATCTACAATACAACAACAACTGTAGTGTATATTGTATTGTATGCTACTGTAGCCCCCAATGACAGAAAACATGTTTCTACAATACAACCAGTAATGTATGTATAATGTATTGTATGGTAGTGTAGCCCCAATGACAGAAAACATGTTTCTTTAAAACAACAATTGTATTGTATACTGTAGTGTATGGTATTGTAGCCCCCAATGACAGAAAACATTTTTCTACAGAACAACAATTATATTGTATATTGTATTGTATGGTATTGTAGCCCCAACGACAGAAAACATTTCTACAATACAACAACAATCGTATTGTACATGTATACTGTATTGTTTATGGTATTGTAGCTTCCCAATGACAGAAAATGTTTCTGCAATACAACAACAATTGTATTGTATATTGTATTGCTATAAAAATCCATCATCCTAGCTAATTGTGCCGGACATATACCCATAGGACAACGTATATGACTCACTAACAAACATACTGCACATCAAAAATAAGTATGCGTTGCCTATACGTACATGCCGGCTGTGGTCGTAACTGTAAGAACTCTCAACAAAAAAAATTTCCCCACCCGCCATTGTTTAAACCTTCCTGTGCCCCATTATTAACGTACACACGGTATATTCATACTTAACTGAGTGAAAGTCTATTAAGCAGACAAAGCCACAGTGCGTAGTTGTGTTAGCAACGGGATGTTTTGTAAATGCTCTTGATATTTATTGCTTTTGAAGAGTTTCCTCGGTACGACAACGATGGCACTGAATCAGTGTGGTTTTTAAAATGGAATTTGAGTTAATGCGCATGTGCATAGTGCTAGCTGTATATGATATACATGAAAATCCTCGTGTTTCTAACTGACGTGCAAGTGTTACAAACATTGGCATATGCGTGTGCTTGAATGTGCAGCTATACAAACTTACACAAGGCGTTCTTGCAAGTACTGGACCCCTGTGGGGTGGGGTCAGAATAGACCCCCTGTGGGGTGGGGTCAGAATAGTAGGCCCTGCTGGGGTAGGGGTCCAGGTAATAGACTCACCGCACTCCCTACGCGATTCGTAAGAGGTAAATAATTAGTTACATCGTGATTTAAAATATGCCATTTTTATACTCTAAAGTAGTGTAGTTTCGAGACATAATTGTAAACTTACATCGAGTACAACGCACTACAAGAGGACATGAATAGTGACCGTGATCAACGATGTACGTCCATCCAGTACCCCAACACAATGCCACAGATCAAATCCACTATAGCCAGTACAGTAACCATCGCATCCACTCAATATAAATACCCATAGAACCACCCACCAATACCATCCACCCATCCACTCCATTCATCCATCCACCTCATATATACCCACCCATCCATCCATCGCATCCCATGCATCCCAATCCACCCACCATGCATATTTCGGCCCGTCCATCCATCCCAGTACAATCGCCATATACGTCCATCCCTTTACCCATAATAGCGCATTCCACCCAGTATACCCCCGTCACGCCCACCCACATCCATCCACCCATCCATCCAATCCACCCTGGTCCACATCACTCCATCCATCCATGCCACCCATCGAGTACATTCACGCGTATCACCCACCAATCCATCGCATGTCCACCATTCCACCCACCCATCCATCCAACAATCCATAGCATCCATCCAGTCCACGTCCTGTCCATCCAGCCATCCACATCCATCCACCATCTGTCATCACCCATCTATCCATCCCATCCAAACTCCATCCACCGATTCATCCACCATCCACCGATCCATCATACAGCCAGTCAATATCCACCCTAAATCCATAGAGTCGTGTATCCTTCTATCCATCTAATCGCACAAATATCCATTCATCGCCCTATCAGCACGCAGGCCTTTCTGTTTTCTTCTCGGGGACTCTGGAATGTCGATGACGTCAGCCCCAAAACAGTGTCCAGCTACTCAGTGCCTCATCGTCTCGGTGTTCTCTAGAATAAGAATTACAGTTTATGAGGAGAAATAGGGATGATCACGCATGCGCAGTGATCCCCAGCCTCATTGGCAGCAGACGAGAGTGACATCATCAACTATATACACTTTAATAATAAATCTAATGCTTCTTTTGTTTGCATATCGGTATAAAACTGCACACGGATTTCCAACACGTAATAATTGGGTCATTCTTTTCATCGACTGAAACCTGCCCGTGATATCTAGTGAAGAACAGAAACTAACGAGTGTGAAGACGTGGCAAGCGAAGAAAAGTAGTGACCATAAAACGTATCGTGAATATATTGATTTTGGGATTAGGTGCGCTTTTCCCAAAGACAGAAAAAACGGGCTTTCTGTCTAATCGTCTGCATGCAAAGGTAAATGTTTTGACGTCGCTTGGGGTACCACGTGGCGAATACAGCCAGCTCATGCCCGTATCCATGACAACCTAACAGGTGACGGCGAGTGTGATTAACCGAGAAAGACGTCATTTGTTTTTCAGTGAAAGGCTTGCACGGGATACCTTTTTATTTTTAACCTGAAAGGGAAAAAAGCGAAAGAAGAAACCGTGTTATGTTATCTCCGATTCTCATCACCAGCCGCACAATCTGCGTTACTGAATTGAGTCAGTGGCCAATCCTGTCACTATTCAAGGCCTGAGCTGACCAAGTCAACGCCCATTTCCAGCCTCGGCATCAGTATCGTGTGGATGATTTTGTCTTGAAATTGACATTCCAAAACCTTAATGTAGACTTGTATGGCCGTAAAATTCTACTGAAGGAGGTTCACCAGTGGCGTACCTCATCACTGTCTAGCCCAGTGGAAACAATAGTCATTGCAGGATTCAAGCCTCTTTTGCACCAAGTATCAATTGCTGTAGGATATGCCTCCACCAGCACCAGCTGCCTCCTCCTAGAGGTCGAGTCTGACTTCTGCCTTCATGAGCCTGACCCGATACAATTTTACATGAAATACCCTTAATAACATCAGTCTTTTACATCAGCACCTGCGCAACGAGCGTTGTTTAGCATCGCTCCTGTCTGCTCGTTCGACGACAGGGACGTCAGGACAAGCATGTGGACCATTTCCACAGAGGAAATTCTTGGTCTACTCTTTGAACTTGTCTGTGTGTACACCGGCAATAGAGAAGTCAAGAACGACATGACGGACTCCACAGAGGAATGTCTCTAGTCTGCATATCCGTCTCGTGAGTCTGGTCACCGGTAAACAAGACGTCAGGATGAGCAACACGACCAGCCCAACAGAGGAGGCCATAGCGGCAGCAATGAGGGACGGTGCTCCCTTCAGCAGCGAGAGGCTGCTGAGGTTCAGTATGACCTATTCTGGCATCCATGGTTACCTCAGTCTGGTCGTCTGCTTCTTCGGCATCCCCATGAACCTGATCAACATCACTGTGCTCACCCAGAAGCACATGCGCACCCCCATCAACTGCATCCTGACTTGGCTGGCGGTGAGTCTTGGCTTTCGCCGCTTTTCCCAGGGGGCATATAAGGCAGGATGGTTTTTTTAATGAGCTGATTGGCCTGCTGGAGTTTGCATAGGGGCGTGGTAATGGAATAGCCATCTTGTTTCTTTCCTTTCTCAAGGGAAGAAGTGCGTGGAATGAGCATGGTGATAATGAATGTGTCTGATGGTGGCCAATTATTCCTGTGTTGTTGTTTTGTTTGGGGGGGAGGGGGTTTAGGGGATGACGAGTTTTAAACATTTTTCAGTGACGGAGAGGACATTGTGATGATGGAATGGTGGTGGTAGCAGTTATAGAAATAGTGCCGCTGGCAGCGACAATGGCAGAGATGATAGTGACGATGGTGGGAGTGGTGATGCGAGAAGGGGTGAAGTGGTAGTGGAAGTGATGCCACTGGTGATGATGACACCGGTGGCAATGGCGGTAGTGATAGTGATGTGGTGGTGGTGACGGTGGTGGTGGTGGGGTGGCGGTGGTTTTTCTGCTGTTATTATGGAATATTACCTCCTTCTCATCCGTCTGTATCTTCACTTGTCATACAAGCTCTCGCTCTACCTTTGCTCTTAAAAAAATCGTGTATCTGTAATCTCTTCCTAAACAGTCTTACCCTTTTGTGTGCCTATGTGTGCGTGGCGGGGGGCTGCTCTTCCTATACAGTTTAATCTCTTGGTGTCCACTATTTTCGTTCCCGTACCTTACTTTGTGGTCTCCTTGGTGTCATGTCTGTCTGTCTGTCTGTCTGTCTGTCTGTCTGTCTGTCTGTCTGTCTGTCTGTCTGTCTGTCTGTCTGTCTGTCTGTCTGTCTGTCTGTCTGTCTGTCTGTCTGTCTGTCTGTCTGTCTGTCTGTCTGTCTGTCTGTCTGTCTGTCTGTCTGTCTGTCTGTCTGGTCGCTCTGTCTGGTCTCTCTGTCTGGTCTGTCTGGTCTGTCTGTCTGGTCTCTCTGTCTGGTCTCTCTGTCTGGTCTGTCTGTCTGTCTGTCTGTCTGGTCTGTCTGTCTGGTCTGTCTGTCTGGTCTGTCTGTCTGGTCTGTCTGTCTGGTCTGTCTGTCTGGTCTGTCTGTCTGTCTTGTCTGTCTGTCTGTCTGGTCTGTCTGTCTGGTCTGTCTTTCTGGTCTCTCTGTCTGGTCTGTCTGTCTGGTCTGTCTGTCTGGTCTGTCTGTCTGGTCTCTCTGTCTGGTCTGTCTGGTCTGTCTGTCTGGTCTCTCTGTCTGGTCTCTCTGTCTGGTCTGTCTGGTCTGTCTGTCTGTCTGTCTGTCTGGTCTGTCTGTCTGGTCTGTCTGTCTGGTCTCTCTGTCTGGTCTCTCTGTCTGTCTGTCGGTCTGTCTGTCTGGTCTGTCTGTCTGGTCTCTCTGTCTGGTCTCTCTGTCTGGTCTGTCTGGTCTGTCTGTCTGGTCTGTCTGTCTGGTCTGTCTGTCTGTCTGTCTGTCTGTCTGTCTGTCTGTCTGTCTGTCTGTCTGTCTGTCTGTCTGTCTGTCTGTCTTCTGTCTGTCTGTCTGTCTGTCTGTCTGTCTGTCTGTCTGTCTGTCTGTCTGTCTGTCTGTCTGTCTGTCTGTCTGTCTGTCTGTCTGTCTGTCTGTCTGTCTGTCTGTCTGTCTGTCTGTCTGTCTGTCTGTCTGGTCTGTCTGTCTGTCTGTCTGTCTGTCTGTCTGTCTGTCTGTCTGTCTGTCTGTCTGTCTGTCTGTCTGTCTGTCTGTCTGTCTGTCTGTCTGTCTGTCTGTCTGTCTGTCTGTCTGACTGTCTGTCTGTCTGTCTGTCTGTCTGTCTGTCTGTATGTCTGTGTGTCTGTCTGTCTGTCGGTCGGTCGTCTGTCTCTGTCTCTGTCTCTCTTTCTCTCTCTCTCTCTCTCTCTCTCTCTCTGGGGATTATCTAAGAGACACCCTATCGAGAAGGCGCATTTATTTGCATGCAAGCGCTTCCTTAATGTCGATATAAAATCTTCCAACACCTTGTGCTATGGCGAATTAGGAAGATACCCAGTCTATATTAGTGCTATGATGAGAGCTGTTAAGTACTGGCTGAGACTATGTAAGATGCCAGCAGATAAACTTCCAAAGCAGGCCTATTACTTGATGTTGAACGCAAACCCTTCAGCCCAGTTTAATTGGGTACAATCAATTAAGCGGAATTTGTCGGAATCAGGATACGGTTATGTATGGACAAACTTTAATTCGACACACGAAAATGGTTTTCTGAGGTCTCTCAAAAGACAATTACGTGATTGCTATCTACAGGAGTGGGCAGCAAAAATTAGCATCAGCACTAGATTTGCTCTCTATAAATCCTTCAAAAATAATCAATAATCTGCAGTGTGTGAGATATATGTGTACTATAGATATTTAAAAATTTATAGATGTATTAATACGATTTAGATTAGGAAATAACGAACAGAGAAACAATGTCCGATCGACATCAGAACAGAGTCCACTGAAAGCTTGTCCATGTTGTACTGAAATTGAAGACGAAGCCCATTTTATGCTTTACTGTTCTGTTTATAAGGACACTAGAGAAAAGTATTTATCTAGATACATTCAGCGAACAGACGGTACTACTGTAGCATATTTACTGAATGGACGTGGTACCAAAAAAAAAACTCGAGATGTTGCCATGTTTATCCATTATTCTCTGAAGATTCGAGCAACGACAATCAACATGTCATCACGTCACACATGTGATGAAGGAGGCTCACTGCTATCGCCGTAAAGATGAAAATCGCGTCTCCTTTACTGTGTTGTATTTTAACCGATGTATATACTATTGAATCTCCAATTTAATGTCCGTCCAATTTTGATACATTCCAGTTAATAGAAGTGCTATAAATGAGTCAGAAGTTGTACAAAATGTTTGTAAACAACTGTTCTATACGCAATGTGAGAATACATGTCAGGGTCAAATCCTATGGGGTGACCTACAATTTCTAATGAGTTCCTAACTTGTAAGCACATATCTGTTTTACCAGTTCATATTTGTGATGTCGAATGAGATACCAAATCGAAGAACGTGGAATTGCATCAGTGCAACCGGAGATGTAAATTCTATTTGTAGATCGTGCAATGATACTGTT
>JAWQFJ010021152.1:0-30000 GCA_034096865.1 Theodoxus fluviatilis | reverse complement strand
AGCAACCAATCAAACTGCCCACCACTTATTCATACTCTAGCAGCAACAGTCATCTCCACCGCTGATCCAGCGGCCTTGTAGCGACCAAAAGTTACCCCCGACAAAAAGTTACCCCGGAAGTCTTCGCAGAGTTATCTCCGAGGGACGTGCTGAAAATTCAACTCTAAAAAGAGACGGCACCCGCCACTCCGCCTGACTGACTTCGCACGCCCGGGGAGTTATGCTAAGATCCGGCCGCGTTAATATATCTGCGTTTTGTGACAAACGTCTTGCTCGGCGGTACTGTACTCCATGCACCTTAACGGTCCGTGTGATTCGGGTGTAATCTTAAGCTAAACGACGTTTATTGGCGCTGCTGAAATGGTCTAAGTCGGAAACATTCGGAACGTTGTTTAGCTTAAGATTACACCCGAATCACGCGGACCGTTAAGGTGCATGGAGTACAGTACCGCCGAGCAAGACGTTTGTCACAAAACGCAGATATATTAACGCGGCCGGATCTTAGCATAACTCCCCGGGCGTGCCAAGTCAGTCAACGGTCGCGTTTTATAAAACCAGACTAAAAATAGACTACAGGGAGGTGACTCCCATATTATTTCCGGCAGGGGAGACGGCTTTGCAAGGGAAAAAACCTTTTTAAACGCTACAGTATGTGTTAAACTACACAAATGCACCAAAAACACAAACATTCGTAAAGCAACTAATGCGTCGTTTGTCGGGATATATTCCATGCGAAGAACACGTGCAGGAGCGGTAAATCGCATAAAGAGAGAGCCGAGCAGATAACTCTGCGATGACTTCCGGGGTAACTTTTTGTCGGGGGTAACTTTTGGTCGCTACAGGCCTGCGTACTCACTCGCCTGGGACATGCAAGTTTCCGTTTCAGTTAATAAACTAATCCGTTTGTCCATGGCTTGCGTCCTCAATTACCCCCTCCCTCCCTCCCCCATCCCGCCCCCTTCCCTCTCCACTCTCCCCCTTTACTCTTCCATCAATGACCTTTTTTTGCGTGCCAATAATCTACTTGTCCAAATAATCAATCAGTAAACCAAATAATTATCATTCAAATCTAGAAGCACGTCTTGCTGAAGGCTCGCTCGAGTGCTTACTCTTCCGGTACTTCTGACGCGAAAGGCAAAGCACGAGTGTGATAAGACTCGGCTCATGCGTTTATTGATAAACCGCATGTCAGCTTGTCTACAATTTGTTCAGCTTTCCTTGTAGAAGTCAGACTTTAGCACCCAGGGGTTCCAGCTGATGATGAGGCTTTGAGCAGCTCCGGTCGTAAATTCTACCCACCCATAACATGTTGTGATTTCCCTGTAGAAGTCAGCCGTGCAAACCGAGGGATCACTGATGTGTTGGCACCGGCAGTCGGATTCCAGGCTGGCACTGTGCACCGTACTGAACGGCTCGTCCACACTTGGTGAACTTGCGCCAAGCTCTGATTATCATCTGCGGCTTGAGGCCTTGCCTTTTGGAATAATGAAGTGAGGACTGTGTAAGCACTACCAACGTGATTCATCGCACCAGACAACCTAAGAGGCAACGGCCATGAGAAGCAGTAAGGCTGCCGTCCTGAGGCGCGGGAAAAGAGATTGCAGTAATTATTCATTCATTACTAAACTGCTGACAGTCCTTTCGACGCAGCCAGAGTCAAGGACCATATCGGTGTACCCAAGTGCTTTGTTGAGGTCTCTTGTGTATGCATAGCTTTGAGACTGCTAATTAGGAAATTGCGTGTGAAAAGAAATGAGAATGTTTATGCATTATAACT
This sequence comes from Theodoxus fluviatilis, assembly GCA_034096865.1. Lineage (NCBI taxonomy): Eukaryota > Metazoa > Mollusca > Gastropoda > Cycloneritida > Neritidae > Theodoxus > Theodoxus fluviatilis. The sequence continues at coordinate 28,223 of JAWQFJ010021152.1, read as the reverse complement.
AGACCACTGACGGTTCTAACAAATTAGCCATTCTGACCGGTCTCTAGTCTTGGGTTGAATGAACGAACCCAGGCAACTCCTGAAACAAATTCAGGGTCTGTCACGAAATAGTGTCCTTTGTTGCTCGTTTTGAGAGGCACAGATCATGTTAAAAGGTGAAAAATCGCGATACAAAACCTAGAAAGTTTAACAGGTTCACAGAAGCATTATCTTCCTAGTCAGCGACATCGCACTGCATTGTCACATTACAATGTCTGCCTGCCTCCGTCACTACTATCCGTGTCTTCACGAGACGTTTGCAATATGCCGGTGGTTTTCATATCACTCTGAGACAGCAAAGTGGAAATTTGCACCGCACTGCCGCAAGTTGTTGAAGAACTGCCCGTGTCACGAAACATTGCAAAGTTCTGAAGTTTTTGTGTCGCCTCGACACCGCAAAGTAGGAATTAGCACCACACTATCGTCTGCAGTTGAAGAGCTGCGCGTTGCAGCGCCGTGAATTGACGACCTTTAACAGCACTCCTTCCGAGACCTTTGACTTGTGGAGTCGTGCCGAGAGTCAACCCCGTTTTGGATCTTGCCAAGGGCCAAAACTGAAATCGGCCATTAGCGTGGGGGCTCTGAGTGCACTCGTGACGTCATGACCTCCGTACCAGTGACGTCTTCTGTGACTTGAGGGCTTTCCCCTTCTCCTGTAGCCAATCAGGGGTAAGCTCGAGCCAAAATATAACCGTGTTACGTCACTGTCACAGAAAGAACCATCCATCCCTGCTAATAACTGCGAGGAATAAAAACGCATTTTCCACTCGCATCTTGGTAGAAGCCCAGATTGCACGTCTTGACGCACTCGGGCGTTCACACCACGCGTGGGTGTAAATGCATCACGCCCCAAAGTACACCCCCAATTCGTAATGGAGAGCGGGCTCGCGCGGTCACAAGGATTGCCACATACGGCCGCAGCCGCTCGATGTCCCCCTCGCCAGCTGGAACCCCTGGCTGCGGGGCTTCCGGGGCCTGCTCCAGTAGCTCAGCGTGGGGGTCTCCAGGCAACCAAGGACGCTACCGTGGGCCATCGGGACAGGGTCAGAACATGGTGACTCGACCGTGCGTTGAAAACTTCGTGGAAGATGTAGATCCCAAACCTAGCTGAGCAGTCAAACTGGTCACCAAATCCTGTATTCACACACAGATACGTATAAACACATTCACATACATATAAACACATACACATAAATACACACACTTACATATAAATACACATCTAAACGCACTAACATACCCATAAACTCTCACACAAAAACACACACATACACATAAACATACACACACACACACACACACACACAAAAACACACGTATAGTCGCTCACATATAAACACACACATGCTGATCCTGGGAGTGTTTAGCCCAGGTACGCAACAGCAACAACAACAACACACACATACACACATACACACACACACACGCACACAGACATACATATAACACACTCACACATACAAATCAGCGCACACATGCATGCATGCACACACGCACGCGCGCGCACTCACACACGCACACATGTCATACACACACATGCATGCGCACACGGACATGCAGACGCACACACATACACATACACGCACACACACATACGCACACGCATACACATATTCAAAAACAAACGCACACAGACACATACGCATACACATACACGCACACACATGTGCACACACATGCACACACGCGTACACACATTAACAATACCTATACTTCCTATACTTACCTACAAACCAAATAGGAAAACTGACACCGAGAGCAATCGATGCGTGAACCCACACGGCCACCAGGAAACGAAATTAGTCACGCTAGCATACTGCTGCATGCACAAACCTTCATGCATTTACAAATGTATAGACAGGCATAGGGCCTACGTGCTCGTGCATACAGAATCGCGAGCCAAAGGAACACACATTCACACACACACACACACTCACACACACACACACACACACACACACACACACACACACACATACACACACACTCCCACACAAATCCGCGCATGCGTGCACACACACACGCACACACACACACACACACACACACGCACGCACGCACACACACACACATAAACACACACTCCCACACAAATCCGCGCATGCATGCACACACACACACACACACGCACGCACGCACACACACACACACACACACACACACACACACAGCATTTGTAACTTTAATCATACCGGATTTCGGAACCTTAAATCATACCCGGTTTCAATTGCAAGTTTTTCTTATTGAAATTTTGTATTTTGGGGGGTTTTATTTGTTCAGTACAGTCTTACAATACGGTTGTCATACCACAGGAGAGAGAGAAAAAAGTAAACCACCCATGACATCCCCACCCCACCATTCCCTTACTCTCAACCCTCTGACCCCCTACTCCCAACACACGCACACACACAATAACCACCTGTAGTGCTCACACCTAGGAACATGAATATATTAAGCATTTTCGCAGCTTCCGTTTCACATGAACATCAGTTTCACCAGTACGTATGCATTCACTCCATTTATCATGAAACTTTTCAACACGTCATCCCTTTCTCGAAACAACCTATTTAACATAATCTGGGCAGATAGGAAGTGAAATCAACAATGTCTGAAAACAAATAATTCACGATTGGTTCTGATGGTAAATATACCTTTTAGCAAATATATATGGTTACAACTTGGATTTCATTTATTATTTTAAAAGTACATCCATCTGTGTAAAAGTTACTTCTTCGCCACATTTTTCTTGGATTACATCACTCAGTTTTATCCATAGGGACCTGCTATATCCGCACCTGTAGATGAGGTGTTCTATTGTTTCAGCTTCTGTCTGACAAGAAGCACATAGTTTACTCCGAGTGGGCTTCAACTTAAAAGAAAGAACATTGATCAGAGTACGGGGGGAAAGTTTGTACAAGTTTCAAAAGGCAATAAGTAATGATTTTCCCATGACTGTGGGCAATGTAGCCTACCTTTTAAAGGACCGTTACTGGAGGCGTGAGTTCGATGGTTGTTCTTACGTCGTGTGTGTGTGTGTGTGAGACACTAGAAATGCCTACGTCACGATTTTAAGTGCGGTACATACACAAAATAAAACTGTTACCGCAAAGGCGTAAAAATGGCGTTCCTACTTCAAGTTTCCTGTAAATTGCATTGTCCTTATTTTTTAATTTTTCGGCCAGTCTACACAGTTCTGCCGGGAAGAAGTTTCATTCTTTGGGTGTCACATCGACAGTCCTATTTATATTCCACCACCGACGCCATTTGATATTCCGTCCCCAAGTTTAACCCGGAGGCAAAAGACCTATTTCAGAGCAGCAGACGAGCTGTTGTTTGCGTGAGCTAGGTGTGGAAATATCATTCACTTTTTGCAACTTTCTTCCAAAAGATGCGCCGAAACCCCATTTGGTATTTGCGAGAGGATGAGGACACCATCGAAGTGGCGTTCCTTTTCAGAAGGAGTCGCCCCAACTCCAACCTCCGGGGTATAGACGTCTGGAAAGCAACTGGCTTTGGAACCAAATACAATGCAGTGGATGCAGCTGTCCAAAATGGCTTCCAGTTTTCCCCCTTTTTCCCCGCGTGCGTAGGAAAGATCCGAAAAAGACCACCTACAAATAGCTGATGTCACAGCAGCCAAATAATACATCTGATACAGCTGGACCGCTTTTCATAGACGCGAGGCCTGGCGAGGCGTGGGCTGGTGTCAACATGAGTCAACGTTTGATTGTCTTTACAACTGCTTTTGTCGTGTTGACACATGTTAACACCGGCCTATTCATCATGAGATCTTAAATTCCCTCGCATCTATGCAACGCGCTCCTGGCTTTTGTGGGAAAACTGTTTCCATGGAGACGTTGCCGTTTGTCGTGTGGGCCGCGTTCCATTGACGCAAGACCTTGTGAGGTATAGGCCGGTGTCAAAATGTGTCAAACAGTTTACTGCCTTTACATTTGCTTTCCTCATGTTGATATGTGTTGATACCGGCCTATTCCTCGCAAGGTCTTGCAAGGTTCCTAACATAAGTATCGCGCCCCCGGTTACACAACTCGGTGGGAAGAAACACACTGACGCGTGCTTTGACAGTGAAATTCGCTGCAACTTTAAACAGTGCCTGTGAAAGCTTGGATGGGAAACAGCATCGAAGGACAGAGATGGGAAAGGGGGGGGGGGGGGGCGGAGGGGAAGGGAGGGAAGGTAAAAGTGTGGTTTGTATACATTGACTCATCACCCTTGTCTGGGCCTCAAACCGCTTTACACTTTACTCCCTGATCGCTGGGCCGCTTGATCAACCCTTCACTTGTATCTCACAACAAATATAGTGACGTACATTGAAGACGCACACAGTCAGGTACCCGCACCAACTCCGCTCCCTGGGGAGTATTCCAACCCGACGCTGGCTCATGGCAGCATACAAGAGTTAATCGCACTACAGTTAGCCGACATTGCCCCCTCGCTGATTTTTTTCTCCCAAACGCGCGTATATAGGGACCCTGACTTCGGGAGCTTTCGGCATCTTCGGACGTGACGTCAGCAGTCGCGAGGTTCTTTGGATAACGCTGATCGCCATATTTCTTGTTCGATTCGAGCCTCGTACGTGTGTGTGTGTGTGTGTGTGTGTGTGTGTGTGTGTGAGAGAGAGAGAGAGAGAGAGAGAGAGAGAGAGAGAGAGAGAGACAGACAGACAGACAGACAGACAGAGACAGAGAGAGAGAGAGAGAGAGAGAGAGAGAGAGAGAGACGCAGAGAGAGAGACAGAGAGAGAGAGAGAGAGACAGACAGAGAGACAGAGAGAGAGAGAGAGAGTGAAAGAGTGAGAGTGCGTGCGTGTGTGTTAGCGCGCGTGTGTTCGTTTGTTCCTGTGCAAATTGCATGTATGTTCTTGGGTGTATGGGACTGATGCGCATGTGTGCTTATGTCCATGCTTGTGTATGTGCTAGCGCCTTGTATGTGTCTGTGTGTGTCGCTGTGTATTTGTGTGTGTCCTTGTGTGTTTGTGTATGTCGCTGTGTGTTTTTCTGTATGTGTCACTGTGTGTTTGTGTGTGCCGCCGTGTATTTGTGTGTGTCGTTGTGTGTTTGTGTGTGTCGCTGTGTGTTTGTCTGTGTGTGTCGCTGTGTGTTTGTCTGTGTGTGTGGTGTGTTTGTTTGTGTGTGTCGCTGTGTGTTTTTCTGTGTATGTTTGTAAGTAAAGGAAGTTTTCTTGCTGTGGTGCATTGTTTCGAAAGTGTTTTTCTTGCGGGCATTGTTTCTGCTCATAACCTTTCCTTGAGAAATAATTACTTTTATATTAATGATCTATCATTGCTGTCTGAACACAAGGAAGCGAGTTTTCCCAGATATGCATTAGTCCCTTACAACTAGAGAGTGTTGTGCATGCTGCGTTTATTCGGCGTTTCCCCTTTTTTCCTAGGTTTATCACAAACGCATTTGGCAAACATAGATATGTGCTTTTTTACGAGAACAAATAAAGTACTTGATTAACGTTTTTGGAATTACTTAGGTTGTAGAATAAATGTGGATCTGATTTACTTGTGTCGATGCAGGATCCTTTCCAAGCTAGCATGTCAGAACAATTATGGCTGAACAACATTAGCGAGGTGGCTACGTTGTTTATCATCAACTAAATATGTTCAACATAACTTTTCTCCCATCTCTCCCGCCCCTGGGATTGAACCACGGCACAGCGCCTCGCTGCAAAGCCCAACGCCTTAGCATGCTGGACCATCTACACCTCCCAAAAAAGAGGCTATCAATAGCCCAGCAGAGGCTTCGGGTTGGCTTTGAACTCATGAGGGCACAAGGGGAGAGCACTGGGATGTGGGCTGCCAGGATCTGCTAAGGCGTTGGGCTTTGCAGCGAGGCGCTGTGCCGTGGTTCAATCCCAGGGGCGGGAGAGATGGGAGAAAAGTTATGTTGATCGAGGAAATTTGCTGCGACCCTGTCTTGTCACTTTGTCTGGTATGAATGTGTGCATGATTGTGCATGAATGCATAGGTGAACATCGATTGATGCACCTGTTGGTTAAACGTCTTTACGTGCCAACAAGAATGAAAGTTGTGATGTCTGTGGGATCTTCCCAGAAATCCATGGTGTTTAGTTTACGTAAATATGTTCAATTCTGCTCGTGAAATTAATGTATATTTTTCTGAACTTACAAGAGAAGTGTGAGTGTTGTTATGAAAAATATGCAGTAGATTACCATTCCATTTACTTTGTTTGCAACAGATGCATGACTTTTATTTAAAGGTACTCGGTATTTTCATCTGATTCCTTATACTCTACATACTCTTCACTCTCTTGCAGGGGAACCTCACGCGCATTCGCAGACTCATCCGGGCACGCATCGCCGTGGTGACGGTGTTTGCCCTGACGATTGTTGGCCTCATCCCCAACTACATGACCAATGAGCTCATCCCAATGCTGGACTCCAAAAACCGCACCGTCTGGGCCCTCGCAGATCTCAACTTGGGCACACCCTTGGTGAAACCCGTGGTGGAGGTAAACCTCTGGATCTACAGCGTCCTGGGCAAGCTTCTGCCATGCGTTCTCATGGCCATCTATGGCGGCCTCTTGGTCTGGACTCTCAGGTCCAAACTCCGCGACCGGAGGCGGAAGCTGAGCTGCTCCAGCACTGCAAGCTTCCGGCCTGTGGACAGCTCCCGGACCACTCGGATGTTGCTGGTGGTGTTGGTGCTCTATTTCATCACAGAGATGCCTCAGGTAGGGTTTCAAAGAGAGAGAGAGAGAGAGAGAGAGAGAGAGAGAGAGAGAGAGAGAGAGAGAGAGAGAGAGAGAGAGAGAGAGAGAGTGTGTGAGAGAGAGAGAGAGAGAGGGAGAGAGAGAGAGAGAGAGAGAGAGAGAGAGAGAGAGAGAGAGGAGGAGAGAGAGAGAGAGAGAGAGAGAGAGAGAGAGAGAGAGAGAGAGAGAGAGAGAGAGAGAGAGAGAGAGAGAGAGAGAGAGAGAGAGAGAGAGAGAGAGAGAGAGAGAGAGAGAGAGAGAGAGCATGCTGATTGGAGACTTTGTTAACTTTTAAAAATAGCTTCAGTGATGACCAGGGCGGCGAGTTCAAGGTATTTCATTGGCTGTTCGTTGATAGGGTTCACAAGCCACGTCTAGATATCTTTTTCATTCGTCAGTGGCATGCGCCACCTGCATTCATGCCACGATCAAAAACAAACCAACAACATAAGCCTAGCTTAGCTAAATGGGGCTGATTATAAGCGTTTTCAACATTCGCTATGCTGAACTAGAACTGTATGACACCAACTAGTGTTTCGTCTTGCTAGGTAGAAACTACTGCAGTATTAAAACCCCATCACTCGATCTGGAGCTTGAAACTGTTGTGCACACGATCTAAAGGCCTCCTCACACGTGGACACATTTCTGGCAACTGTGCTGTTTCAATAGGAAATGTGGCATTGGTAAGTGGCAAAAACATGTTTCGGGTGTGCTCAAACGTGGCAATGTTCTGGCAACTGTGCTTCCATAGAAAATGTCGCGCTCGCAAGTCCCAAAAGCAATGTTCTGTCGAGTGTCCACCCAATGGAAACACGCACTATTTTTTCATGTCCGTCGGACTCTCCCTTGGAGAATCCCTCGAAAACACAATCAGATGGGTTCCTGCTTGTGATGCAGCGGTAGACATGTCCACTCAGAGGCCCTCTTCCCGGCCTAGCTTCGTTTGATTCGAAAATTCTTTAGCTTCTGCTACTTCGTCTGTCAGTTGTAGGATGTCCCGACGCCCACATAAGAATTTCTGGTACAGTTCTGAATCACTGTATCTTTCTCGTATGTGCCCTTTTTTGCGAAAATCTGCTGTCACAAGGCGCGCATCTGACTCGGTCCAGTTGGAAGAAAATCAAACGCCTCCCGTGTTGAACAACTGGGTGGATGGCGGAGTTAACTACGGATCTAGGGTGTGATTTCACACCATAGGATGGGTTCTTCCTTTTTCGATTTGTTTGTAGGAAACTGGTTGCTTGGGCTGTAAATCGAAAGGAATACCACAATCATTATGACCACTATTTTATGGGGAATGTTGGGAAGACATCCATTAAAACACTTAGCTTTGTAGGAGTACACGTGGCCGCATTTTATTGTTGTCGACTACAACGCGAAGGTCATGAGTTCACTTTTCGACCGATGCTCTTCTCTGGTGGAGTTTTTTTGGTTTCCAAAAAAATTCTTCCCCAGTTTTCCTGTGGCTGTTTTCCTGGACACAAGGAAGTTATGTGTCCTTTTAAGGTAACTTCCCACACGTGAGGAGGCTTTGACCCTGACCCAAAATGAACCGATTACACTGTTGAAGGTTTCCATCTGTGGCCGTGACGAATGCCAATTCTCAGTCACGCATGGCAGCCTTCCCCTTGCTGACGACATCAGCGGTAGTCTGTTCGAACGTTCCAAAAGCCTTGACCTTCACAATTTTATTTGCTTGTGTAAATGTCAGTTATGTCTACATCCTCTGCGAAGTATTGCGTTCTGTGTCAGCATGGAAGGAGAAGTTGTTAGTAGCTTATGAAAGATTATGTTGATGGGTTGTGTGAGTGATTAGAAATGTGACCATTAATGAAAAACATCAACTATTGTAAATAAGCTTTGTACTTTTTTCTGCTTCATATGCTCGCCATTTGGGAGTGTCTGAGTTCTCGAATAGTTACCATTCTAATTTGATCTCCTTGATATTCAACGGAATACTTGATACAATCTAACACACCTCTCTCTCTTCCTCCTGTCTCTCTCGGTCTCTGTCTCTCTCTTCTGTCTCTGACTGTCTGTCTCTCTTTCTCTCTCTGTTTTTCTGTCTGTGTCTGTGTCTGTGTCTGTCTCAGTCTCTGTCTCGGTCTCTGTCTCTGTGTCTGTCTCTGTTTGTGTGTATGTTTTTGTCTGTCTGGTCTGGTCTGGTCTGGTCTGGTCTGGTCTGGTCTAGTCTGGTCTGGTCTGATCTGGTCTGGTCTGGTCTGGTCTGGTCTGGTCTGGTCTCTCTCTCTCTCTCTCTCTCTCTCTCTCTCTCTCTCTCTCTCTCTCTCTCTCTCTCTCTCTCTCTCTTTCTCTCTCATAGAAACGATCAATTCAAACTCCTTCCTTGTCCTGGCGCATGCTGTATAGTTCCTATCGTTCGATACAATGGAATTTTAATGCAGTTGTTCTGGGGGTGCACGTACTGCCTATCCAATTCACTGCCTGTTCATCCCATTAGGAAACAATCACCGCAAGTACGACTTGCCTCTTCAGATTGAAAGCTTCGCTCGCCCGCCTGAAACCTAGCAACGATCTACAAACCTGCGCTCGAGGCGCTCAGACCTCAAGCTCCGATTCTTAAAGCTCCTGCACCTGTTCTGCTCTGGTGTTTTCCTCCGGCAAACCTAAACACTTCAGGCATAAAATAACCTCACCGCCTCCTGCTATTGCTGACATTCTGCTTCTTTCGTGTACATAACCCTAGGATTAATATCTGCGTCTTTAGAATCAAATGCAGACAGTGCATGTGTTGTACACGTCCATCTTTTTTTGTCGTCCGCAGGTGTTGCTGATTCTCCTCAGCGTGACGTGCAAGGGGTTTTTCCGGGGCGTCTACCTTCCCCTTGGTGACTTGATGGACATGGTGGCCCTGATCAACAACGCAGTCAACTTCCTGCTGTACTGCACCATGAGCAGGGACTTCAGGAAGACCATGGTCAAGCTGGTGCACGGACTTCTCCTGGTGAAGAAGCCCAACAGTCCTCCCCCCAACGGCTACATCTACACCGAGTCCGAAAAGTCCCATGCCGCGCTTATTGTCCGGATCACCTGATGCCAGGACAGCTGTGTGAGGGCGGTGCTTCAAAGGGATCGTTGAATGTGGCGGGACTGCTCTACATGGTTGACATCAAATGTGGATGTGAGAGACAGACCTCGACAAGAAAAATCGACGTCGATGTTTTGGTAGTCGCCGCTGCCAGACAGGAGAAATCTTATCAGTGGAGCGAAACCCCCACCAGCTCAGATCGTATTCTGTCTGCAATGGTCACTGATGAGGAGGCGATAATGAGTTTGCAGCAGTTACACTGCTATCTGTCTCGCCTGGATTGGATTCAGGATTTCTAGGTGGTCTTGTAAATGATACAGACGCCATCTTTCCCTACAGCAAATAATGTTCGGACACAGACAGATTGGCAGAACTATTTTAGAAGAGATACACACTGTATGCCTTCTTTATATCATGGATTTTCGAGTGCCAGAAATTTTTCAACTAGGCCATAGTTGTGGTCATAATCAAAGCGATGGACACTGCCAATTATTCCCAGTGCTGATAGTGAGCAAATTGTCTTGCTTTGTAACGTGGCTGTAAATAATGTGAAAAACAAACGACTTTTTTCTTTAAAAGTCTGCTCCTGCTCTTCGATTCCATGCCTACAGACTTCCAGTGTCGTCTTTGAGATGTCGCCATTAGCTCGACGCCAAAGAAGCTTCTCCAATACATTTGGAGACTCGGTCCGATTGTGTTGCAAAACCCTTCCGTTTGTTCGACTGTTTGAGTGCCCGTTTTTATTTCTCGAAAAAGCTGCACGTTTGCAAGATCCGGAGACGTCTTGAGCAACGAAACACTGGCTTGGTTGCGCCCTCAGTATATTGGAGAGGATCGACGTTGCAGACAATCATAGATGACGGACGCAGTTGGAATGATTGCAGGATGTACCGTTAAGTGGTGGGTATCTGCGCACATGCCAAGCTCTCCTTCGCAAATGAAAGTCATATTCTTGGACGTGAAAGTCCACGCTCTGCAGGTGTATATACCAAACAGAGGTGACTGTGATCCCTATGTGATCGTTCACATCAAAACTGCCACGTGTGTTGTATGGAGACACACTTGTATTCATTCTGCTGTTGCAGTGGGCATACGTGCATTTGAGCCTTACACGACTTTGCAACCCATTTCTGCAACGAATGTCTCACAGAGAATTTGGTTTGTTTGCTTTCTGACGACTGCAGATTGCCAGAGCAGCGTAGCTGGTGTATACAGTAACTTTTAGCGAACAGATGCTTAAATCTCGAGTTGCAAGACGGTAGCTCTCAGTTGAGATAGATAAAAACGCCCGTGGCGAGGATTTCATCTCGGAAGAGTTTGATGTCAAGGGGAAGCTGTCGAGCGCTTTTGTTCGGGACACCGTCCAGTGAAAATGTCCACAACAATATCATTAATGAATATCTGGGATCGATTAAAAAAAACTTTTCATTTGTGTGATTTTTGTGATTACTGTACCACTCGTATCCTTTTAAAACGTTTGCACCATTTGTAAGCACATGATTGTGCTTCAAGTTATCCACACTTGGTAAACGAAATTCTGACAGAAACTGTTTGAAATTTCCATGTGGTACTTCTGTAGGCGTCTTGTCTAGAAACGATAGTTTCTCAGTAGACCTGTGCAAACCATTCTACAGTTCAGACTGAGTGAATGTCGGGGAAGACACGCCGTGGCGTTTCCCTGTGGGCTTTCGACGTTGCAGCGTATGAAAAGTTTTGTCTCCAAACGATACCTCTTGCCGACATCATTCCACATCGTATCATTTTGGTCTGCGAACCACATAAGATGTTCCTAGAATTCCATGAAGGCGTAAATGATTTCGTTGTTTTTATTCATGTGAAATGTTTCCCCTTTCCAGGGACCAATCTACTCATGCATTATTATCTCACGCCAAGGATTAGGTCAATATATTGTTTGTGCTGGCAATTGTCTGTGTTCTTTATGGAAAAGATGTGCTCCCATCTTGTCCGACACTCAACGAATTTGGTACAATTTGTTTGTAACGGACGTTTGTCTGTTGTTACGGTTTACAAAGTTTTGTCTCGCGCGGATTTGGTTGTGAAAGTCCGCAAGTATGTGGATTATTGTGTCGTCATTGATTTACTTACTTACTGAGTGCTCCTACGCGGTACGCAACAACATTTAACATCTTAACTAAAGGATGAAAAGCATCTGTTTGTACTACATCTACTGGGAAGCAGCCAGATGGAAAACGGTCGCAGAGTTTTCTGAAACTATGTGTCGAATAAAGTAAATGTTGCTATCTTTTGTTTTTGTTTCATGGGATTTTGTTGGGTTTTTTATGCTTTCTAAGGAAGATTGTTTCCCCCTGTACCTCTCAGAAGTTTGTTCTATATGGTAGTAGTTTTCATGCCTTTAATCATCATAATTAATGGCAACACTAAGTGTTTTGTGTTATTGTATTCCGACTATTACGAAATTACCATACCACCACCTCTCCCCACCCCTCTCTCTCTCTCTCTCTCTCTATATATATATATATATATATATATATATATATATCCGTTCTGAAGGAGAGAAATTGTGCAGCTGCAGACGCCTGGAGTGTGAGTAATGTGTAGGGCTTTCCGCTGTATATCGAAGTCATGTGCTTCCATGAGGTATTTTAGAACATGTTGGAATGTTGGCAACAACTTTGCAAGACACTGATATATTCAGCTTGATAATTCAACATTACAATTTGCAATATGAGCTAAGCACTAATACGTCAGAAACAGCTTCAATTTTTGCAACTCACTCAAAGTCATTCTTGAGAAAGGAAATAAAATGCGTGTTCTATTTCATTAAATATTTGGAGGAGAAATACGGCATCAAAGAAAAGGATCATAAATGATTGCCCTCGAAAGATGTAAATGTAGAATTCATTAGAAGGTCGCTGGATTTTAAAAAATCTCAAGTGTTGAGGGCGAATGCGAAATTGAAGGTGATTGTGGTGATTTCAAAAGGGGCACTGGTCGTTTTATCTGCTCTCTTTCCTCCATTGACCAGAGAGAATGGATTTGCCTCGGTGACTTTTCACGTCCTACGCTAGTGATTAGACCTTTTTGCAGCAACAGCCAGTCATGTTTAGTTGCAGCGCGATAATTTCATCAGCTTGCTCTCTCTCTTGCAGAAAATTTACATTTTTTCTGACTCCCATGCAAATATATTACATCATTTGAAAAATCAGTCGATTAAATACATCATTTTCCCACCTCCCCTTATGTGTATAGTCATGTGTGTTTCCTTCGAGGCATCCCTTGCAGAATATATCACATCAAAAGGGGTTTCCAGTTCAGCATTTGTTGAGAAAAAGTTCACTTCCATGACAATGTTTGAGCAAAGAATAGTGAGGTCAACTACCTCCAAGAGCAAACTGAAGGGACAGCTGGGTGAAGTTTGAGCAAATAGAAAATAGATTGGCATAAAAAAAGGCCAGGGTTCTTTGTCAGCAAAATTTTTCTGTGACGCAGAGTAATCATACCACGTCGATACCCCCGTCAATTCGCCCGTATTTTTCGTTGAACTCCGCTGAAAAGGTTAGCTGTGAGAATTGATCTTTGGCTTTGTTTTTGCTCATTACTTGGCCATCTCCCTCCCAAGCTTGATGCAATTTGGACGGCTGAAGGATGAATGAGAATTGTCTGTGCCTTTCATTCCAGGATGCCCCTTTGAAGTGTCTTCGCTCTTAATTAGATTCAGTTTTTGTGCCAACGTTGCATGGAGATTTTTGTTTCGAGTGCACGCTCTGACTTGTTCGAATTAGTAATGCTGTTAACTTCCCTTTTGAATGACCCTTCTTGCTCCGATACTTCTCTTCCCATTGTTCTTGCCTCAATGCATCCAATGGACTTTGGTTTCATAACATTTTATATCATGGCTTTTGATACAATGAAAGGCTGTAAAGGTCGCCTTTGACATTTCCTTCATGTTATTTCTCTCTCTCTCTCTCTCTCTCTCTCTCTCTCTCTCTCTCTCTCTCTCTCTCCTCTCCTCTCCTCGCCTCGCCTCTCCTCTCCTCTCCTCTTCTCTTTTCTTCTTTTCTCTTCAAACGAAATTATGTTGGACCACACACACATGCTCGCAAAATTACACAAAAACCATTCTGTGCAATGCTTTGGACGAGGGTGTGCGCATGCTGATCATTTCAACTGTGTAAATGCCATTAGATTCACGGAAAGACTAACCTGTTATACTGTCCTACGTACTAAACAGACTAACTGTTATGGAGGCTCTTGCCGAGTTGAAATTTCCGTGACTCCTCCCTCTAAGGCAGTTTTGATCAATCACTTCACGTTGTCTCTGGTGTCTGCGTTGATGTGATATACGTCTCGGAACACATAGCTTGATTCAAACATAATTTATGCTTTTACACAGTAAAAGAAGCACCATGGTTGATTTTCTTAAGTCTGGAGCCTACAACGAAGGTCTGAGGTATACAGGAATACATGTATGCCTATCAGAACAGACTGCACACTAATCGACTCTTGGTGTATTCATTTTTTCTATCCTGCTTCTGCTACATGACTTTTTATATATTTTTTATCCATTGTTATTCTGAGAACCAACACCCAGAAAGAAAACGAACCGGGCATTGGGTTCTGATGAGGGATGAAAAACCAGAAGTGAGTATACGCGGTAATGATAAGGAATTATCAACTTTTCCATCACGTTAATGTTGCACACAAGATCCTCGGGGCATGAGCTTAGCAGAAAACTCAAATTAAAAATTGACATCTTATATCGCCTGCTTTGATTTTGAACCATGAAACTCATGAAATTAAGTTAATTCTGTTCAAATTCAGACAACGTGCTCGGTTTTCGCTGAATGTACATGTATGTAACCCATGGGAATCTTTATCTATTCTTTTCATGCTGCTGGTTGAAATGCTGCTGGAAGGAGTTGGCTCTCTCTGTTCTGAAGAGAAGCCACGGAGAGCCGCAGTGTCATTGCACAGTGTGCTAAACGTATGGTAATGGTGTGAACTATTATGGCGTTGCTATTTTGGGAACGCTCTCCAATACCTTTTTTAAATTGGCTTTCATTTGTTCAGACTGAACTCCCATTCAAATATCATTCCAAAGGGAAAACCATTCGCGTTTCTGTTTTCACAACGGGTTCTGATCAGTCACCATGTGAGTTTGTAGTGTGTGCTTTTTGTACGAATTCAGAATCTGACTTTTGCCATTCAACCACGTGATTGAATGCCTCACGTCACGGGTGAAAATGGAGCGCTGGCTTTAATGAGATGACCTTTGATATTGTGTTGTGTTCAGAATAAAATCATTGTCAAAACACTGTATTCTGTTGTGTCTCGCATTACACAAGATAATTGTTGACACTTTTCTTCCACTTTGGGAAAAGGATGATTTGATGTATAGTTTCCATGGAGGATTTTACCTACAGCTCGCTTGTCCGTTACTCAACAAAAAGGCATTTTCGAAGTTGTATGGCACATGAAAAAGTTTCCTTGCGTATATGTTTTTATCCTCACAGGAGTAAAACAAGAATATGATAGAACTGTGATGGACAATAAAAATTACATTAAAGCACTTTCACTTGAAGATTGTGTTGCATTCATTCGACGAGCCGCCAAATGCAACGAGAGGCAACGCAACAGATGTGATCCTGTGATGATTTATATGTGATCGCACTTTGACGTTTGCCTACCGCATTCTTGACAGGTGCCTTTAGAACGTCAGAATGGGAAAGCCAATAAGAAGCTATAACCTTCTGAGAATGCGATTCTGAGGCAAATCGTCTCTCTGTCTCCCTCTCTCTGCCTACCAAATAACCTGCACTGTTAAACCAGAGGTCCCCAGCTGTCTGATCCAAAGACAGACTTTTGCAAAGAGGTCAACTCGGGGTTAACAGGAAATTTTACAGCTTCTGCCTCCGTGACAGCTGCCATTGTCGAACTTTTATCCAACCTGCACACACGGAACACGTGTGTCGAGGCGTGGTTATCGGTCTGGGCGCTCTATTCGTGAAGTCAGCTAGCGATTCATCCGAGGCAGCCATGGATGATGCATGGGATATGGAGGGATCAGCATGTGCTTTATTTGCATTGGAGATGCTATGGCCACCTGGTACGGCGCATTTTCTCAACATGGTAGCGGCGCAAGAGCCTTTTCCAAGCACTGCCAGTCTGTCTGCTCCTATGCATGAGATCTTCTCGGTAGAAAACGACAGCCCTCCCTATGTCACTGCACTTGGTCAACTCGGCACCAGAACTTGCGAATGGGGCATTTATGTAGAACAAACTAGATGGCTGGAGTAAAGTGGAAATGCTTCTTTTCAGATGACTAGCTTGGCATTCTCTCTCTCTCTCTCTGTCTCTCTCTCTCTCTCTCTCTCTCTCTCTCTCTCTCTCTCTCTCTCTCTCTCTCTCCTCTCTCTCTCTCTCTCTCTCTCTCCCTCTCCCTCTCTCTCTCTCACTCTTTCTCGCTCTCTCTCTCTCACTCTTTCTCGCTCTCTCTCTCTCTCTCTCTCTCTCTTTCTCTCTCTCTCTGTTACGATTTGTAAACGGCATGAGGTCTACCCAATATACTGTGCGTTCGTAAGTTCATTTTCTCTCTTACGAGCGAGCTTACAAGTAGGCAGATCCGAATCCTGAACAAGCTAAGGGAACAAGGACATGAAGCCTACTACAAGAACAACAAGCTGTGGTTTAGAGACAAGTGGCAAGACACCAGAGAGTTTGACACACGTCAGTCGGACAGGAAAATAGAAAGGGTCCGCACAAAAGGTTTCTCGGACTTGACTCTAGGTCACCAAATCACACTGTATACGGAGACCCTGAAAGATTTCCCCTATATATCAGTTGCTGCGTACGGGCTATTAAGTATTGGCTCAAGCTTGATAGCATGCGAGAAGACAAACTTCCAAAACAAGCATATATGGTGATGTTGAAGTCGTCTATCTCAGAGGAATGGAACTGGTCCGACTAAGTCAAAATATGCCTCTTTAAACGCGGATTTGGATTTGTGTGGATCAGTGGAGGGGTTGGAAATCTATTCCTGCGTACTTTCATCAAAGACTGATTGATTGCTACCTACAAACAAGAAACAGCACATTTACAAGAAGTGATAGATTCATTAGATATTCATCCTTCAAGCATAGCCTAGGATTGGAAAAATGCCTGAACATAAAGAAAGTCCGTGATTTTTTAATACGATTCAGGTTTAACATCAACGATTTGAAGATAAATAGAAGATATTCAGACGAGACTGATCTCAGATGTTCATTCTGTGGAGATAGAGAGGACAAAGAACATTTACTTTGTAGATGCACTGCATACAATGATTTACGCTCGAAATACTTAAGACACCTGTTACCTAATAGATATAGTGAATCCATGAGTACGGTAGTAATGCGAGAGTCCAACACTAGAAAATTTAGATCTTTAGCCATGTACATATATAACGCTTTTAAAATGTGTACCCACAGACAAGGGAAGAGATGTATGGTCCCTGTAACTGTTCGACCTGCTCTGTGACTAAACAGGTGATAATTATGTGTGTTTCATGGCAAACTTGTGTATTTGCAGTGAGCCGATGACCTTGACAACAAAGTTCAAGTTCAAGTACAAGTTCTCTTTCTCTGCATTTTTGTATGCATGTATCATTTTTGTCAGTGCACATGATGAGCATCTGTCCTCGAACACTACGAACGCTCGCCTGGTGCGTATCACTGTGTGTTGTCTTTAACACTTTTTGTGGCGATGGAATTCCCATTCTTGTTCAGTCATGCAGGTACGGTGATGGAACACTTCTGCAACTGTGGTCTGTGGGCGCGGACTTTCACGCGTGCATTTGGGACGGACAGTCTAGAACAGACCTGACTGAAACTTGTTGGACAGCTTGAGGGACTATGATCAGATGCGTTGACTTTGAGCAAACTTGTATTCCTCATCTTCTTTACTACAAAAGGAGTCTCAAGATGTTCCATTCTACAAGCCACCTGGCGCTTCATTTTTTCTCCTCTCCCGCCCCCCGCCCCCGCCCCCGCCCCCCTTCCCCACCCTCCGATCAAGCTCTGTGCCACCAAAATGAAGTAGAAAACCGCAAATAGGCCTACCAATGAGAGGCTCGCGACATACGCGATAGGAGGCTTTTAAAGTATATGTAACACCCCGATTGAGTTGCTTATACACTGGATCATATAAGAATGGATTGCTGACTGTGGCATGTAGAGAAACAAGTTCGCCGATGGCCTCGTTTTCAACTGTGTGCTGACTTCACTTCCGGTTGCTCCGCTTTCAATGGCCGATGCCTTTGTTAGTGTAAACCCCTCGCGAAAATCACGATTTTTGTGTCTTAGTTTTAGCCATCTGAATTTTTTCTCCGCATAAGTCGTTGGGAAAATGTGTCTAGTTTGTAACCTTGTGTTTAGTTTTGTTGTCAACCATTTCTGAAACGCCTAGTTACTTTCAGAGTCAACCACAGTGTGTTGCAAAATGAGTGACATTAATGACAGTGATACAAGAGCTGCCGTGGTTCCTAAACCAATATCAAGGAGAGCGAACAGTACTTCAGATGGAGCCAAGTGATGTGTTGTTGATTGTAAGGTATCATCGGTGGCATGCAGAGGACTTTTTTTTGTTGGAATTCATAGAAAAGGTGTCAGGGAAGCGAAAGACAAATGGAGATCAGCCATCATTGCTAAAATTGATCGAGTGGACAAAGCATTCAACCCAGACATGGACACAATATCATATGGACGGCTGGCTCGCTCAGCCTGCACGAGCTGTGTTACTAACAGAGTCGACCACTGTCTCACCGCGGCGATTTTGTGCTGATATTACTTCTGGTTCGTCTGCTTCTAGAATGGACGCCACTGTCGAGTGAATTCTCAGGGTAAGTAAAACAGATAATTGTTCAAACAGTGATGATTTATTCCATCAGTTGAAACTGTAAGTACATTTGCAGGTATCCCAGACACACTTTGCAGTTTTAAAAAATGGTATTCATTCCACTTTAGACAGAAAACAAAGCACTTTGGTCATGCTATCTAGATATGTGGGAAATGGTCCTTGTTCAATGGAAAGTGTTACGAACGGGACTCTCTATCTCCAATCCAAGAGAGATTGGTCTAGGGGTTTTTCTTACCGTTCCATAACATTCTCTTTTCATTCCATGCAATGCAAGTGAACAAGACAGCACAGAGGAGAAAGTGTGAATTGAGCTTTAAAGATGACTTTTAATAATAATAATACAGGTGAAATGATAATTCTTACTATGACTAATTTAAGGTATCAAAATGTAAGGTTTAGCCAGCCAGCCTTTGGAGTTACAACACTTATCTGATTGCGTCAGTCTCTGCTGACCGCCGTTGAATGTAGTGTCTTTCTGATAGGGGTGAAGAAACGGTGGGCCACTAGTTGGGTGATTTATAGCCGGGTCAGGGCTCGTTGAAGCGTGAGGCTGGTGGAAGGGAGGGTTCCATCAATCATCTCCCCTCCAAGCTGAAACGTGGAGTAGATCAGGCGTAGCGTGGTCAGTTGCATCGTCATGTCGGTTGGCGTGGGGTCAGGTCCGCATGGACTCTGGTGGGCTGTTTCATCATCATGTCGATTTGCGTGGGGCGGGCGTTGAGGCTTGAACAGGGTCAGGCATCGGTTAGGACGCGGTCAGATCTAATCAGGCCTGGCTGCCTGATGCTCTCTCGGGTCGTGTGGCGGGATTCCATCCCGTCCCTCCGGTTGACCTCTGGCGTTTCCCGTCGCACGGTCAGGTGCGGCGAGGGGTGTTGGTGAGGAAAAGAGAGGGAGAGGGTCGGGGGAGGAATTTATAGATGCGCTCAGTGTCCAGTGCTGACCAATCGCCCTCCAGACGCCATCTTGCCCTCGTCACAAGACCCCTGGTCATGGGACCTTGTTTACAAGCTGAATTCTTTTGTCTCCTCTGGTCACAGATGGGGATCACGCGATCTGCATCACGAGGCCGGCGTCATGAGGCTGGGCCTTTTGTTCTCCACACTGACCAGTCCTATTTTTGGCACAGGCTATACGCATTAGAAAGTCCACATTTCCTTTGTCCTTTTCAAAACCTTCCCACCCTGACACAATTTCCTAACTGCTGGCTGGCGTATCTAAAGGCTAGATTTGAGAACTGGCTGGCTCATATACTTATTCATTTAACTAACTTACACCTAAAATATCTTCATTCATCACATCTCCACACCTAAAAGTCGTGAATTACAGGGGATTTGGAATTCACGATGGATGGGCAAATGTGTACATTGAACCAACTTAAGCAAAAGTTCTCTATTCATGACATCCCTACACCTAATGTCGTGAATTACAGGGGATTTGGAATTCACGATGGGGAGGTTAAATGACTATTTAACACATCATTTGTCTACTTCATGTAAGGTTGTAACCTTCTCTGACAGTTACACATTTTCTAATCACTATCCATTGTGAATACATCAATACAGTTGCATGCCAAGACAAAAGGGGGAGAAAACACAGGAGGATAGACACATGTTTGCTTCTACCTGTGAAAGGTTACACATGTCTCTGGTCATAGTCGTCAGTTAGGGAATAGATCTAGTCAGACAGAAATACCATTTTCTCATTCCCATCCGACCATTCCTCCAAGTTCAGACTTCTCTTCTTCCGTTTCTTCCATTCACGCCATCTTCTCCCTCTCTGCTTTGCCTCGCCGGGACAGTCATTAACACGCACTTTCCACCCGCCACCTGGGGTCTCAGTGGGCTCAGCACTTTCCATCCTTGTCTCTACGCAAGATTCAGTCCTCACCTCCCTCTTGCAGTCTTCCATGGCCACATGGGGCGGTAGTACACTCATCATTCCTTCAACTGTCCTCTCCTCCTCTTCTTTCACACACGCGTATCCTCCTTCCACAGTCACCACTGGGAAAGGCACACATTTCTCGCCTCCTAAGCTAGTCTCAGGCCCTCTCTCCAATTTGACATCTCGCCGCGGATAGCGTTTACTCGATACACTTCTCTGGTATCTCTCACTCTCCATCCCAGCGTGGTTACTCTCGCTGCTCTCTTCTGCCCTATCATCCTTCGTGACATTCACACCACTATCGGCAGGAACCGATAAACACAGACACGCTCTCGTGCTTGCCTTGTTCTCTCTCTCCACTTGCACTAATGCTTCTTCTCTGTCTCCTTTCTCCACTTGCACTACTTCCTTGGGGATGACATGCTCAAACAGGGGTTTGAGTCCTCTATCTCCCGTCTGTTCCTCTAACATGTTGTCTTCTTTGCTGGAGTTTACCTCTACTGGGGTGCCTGTACTGGCATCCGCCTCTGTACTCCCCTCTGATCTCTGGCTAGGTACGTCACTGTCCTGCCCTATATCTGACTCTTCCTTTCGACTCCTGTCGCTGACTTCTGTGTCCGACTTCCCTGTCTGACTCCTGTCTTTGACCTCTAGGTCTGATTTTTCTCCTCGGACTACTGTCTCTGAACTCTCTCCTAGGAAGGTCTCCGAGATATCTATCTCCCTTTCTGCTTCTCTTCTACGCGCACGTGTCACCTCACATGCTGAGAAACCTGTCTCCTTCTCCCTATCTACTGTCACCGCTGGGGGTGAAGTTAGGGTTAGCTTGTCCTGCCTGGCAGGTGGCACTAGGTCATTACCCAAAATGACATCAAAGCTTCCACAGCCTTTCATTCCATTTAGAACTGCTACTTTCACAGTCCCTGAGACTAGATCACTCTCTATCTCTATTTAATGGGTGGGAACGTATTTCCCGACTCCAGGAATGATTCCTGACAACCAAGTCCTCCTGTCTGTCTCTCGGCTATTGAATGGCAGTACATCACCGCGCACTATTGTCACATTAGCGCCGGTATCCCTAAGCATATGGACACGTTGCTTCGTTCCGCCTGGCAATCCTATCAGTCCCTGACTGATGTAAGGATCGAATTCCCCTCTCGGTCCCAGACCGGTGTCAGGGCGAGATCCGCCTCCTTTCGAGGATTTCACACCCTCCCTGCCTAGCCACTGCGTTTCGGGCTGCTCCCTGGATACGCGATACACAAACATAGACTGAGACGTTGGTTGGTTAAGACGGCAATCTCTGGAGAAATGGCCGAATTCCTTACATTGGTAGCACTGGATCTTGGAAAGGTCTATCCCTTCCCGTTTCTCTCCACCCTGGTTCCTATGCCCTGCATGGTTCCCTCGACTATGACTTCCATTCCTAGAATTGTCATATGCCCTCTGATGAGGTTTCCCACCTCCAAACTTCCCTTGTGCTGGAGAATTCCCTCTCCCTGCATTCCCTACTTGGCAGTGTACTGCCGCGTATGTGTCGCATACTGTAGCGGCCTGGTCTAGGGTTTCTACCCTGCGATCTGACAGATGCATCCTGAGATCGTCAGTCACTCTCTCATGAAACGCCTCCATGAGCATTGTTTCCCTGAGCTTCTCATAGCTATTTCCTACCTCTTCTGCCCGTAACCACCTGTCAAACGTGGTTCTCAGGTCATGTGCAAATTCTCAGAAAGTTTTTTTCTCTGCTTTCTGCAGGCTACGGAATTTCTTTCTATAGCTTTCAGGTACGAGTTGGTACTCCCTCAAGATAGCTTCCTTCACTCTCACATAGTCCTGACTGTCTTCTGTAGTTAGGGAAACAAAAACGTCGCGTGCTTCTCCTACTAGCACGGACTGTAGAAGTGCTGTCCACTTTTCTCTGGGCCAGTTCCAGGTGATAGCAGTCTTCTCAAAATACTCAAAGTAGCTTTCCAGATTTGCTTCATCAAATGCTGGAACTCTGTCCACCTTCACGGTGACCGACTCACTGCTGCTACTACCACTGGATTCTCTCCTATCTCTTGCTTGTAGTTCTAGTTCTCTAAGTTTGACTTCTTTCTGCATCTCTAGCTCCATCTGTCTCAGGGCTATTTCCTGCTGCTTCATTGCCATCTCGTGTTGCTTTAGTGCTAGTTCCTGCTGCTTCATTTCCATCTCATGTTGCTTTAGTGCTATCTCGTGCTGCATCTCAAGCCTCCTAAGTTCTAATGGGTCTGGCATGCTTGCCATTCCATTCCTACTCCCTGGTGTCGAACGACCAGAATTTTGACCTTCTTGTTCTTCTGCTTGATTTAGGCTTGCCATGTTAAAATCAAGTTCTGCCTCCTTCCCTGAATCTACCAGAATTTCCTTGTTTCTAAGACCCTCTATCAATTGTGCTCTGATGATCTCAACCCTCTGACCTTTTTTGATACTGATTTCAAAGTGCTCGGCAATCTGCAACAATTCTTTCTTTGTTGCTTTACTTAGGATTTGTACATCTAAGTTTGTGATAAAATTCGTAACTGTGTCCATGACTTATCTTCAAACTCAGCTAAGGTTGTCCAGAATTCTAATTCTTAACTGTCGTCACCTAAGCAAAAATGTCACGTCGATTGTCAGTCTGATCAATACACAATGAAATGCATGAGTTCCTTTCACAGGTGAAGCAAGTCAAACTAACAGAGTTGACAACACAATCTTTCGTTCAGAAACACAGCTCGCTCACTCTTTTCCAATAGGTCAATATTCTAGAAAAACAGTTTCTCACAGCTCAAATTTCTATTACAGTGGATGGAATGATTGATTCAAATCTCTTATGAATATTTCAACTGTTACAAAGTTTTACTAATTGTTCAAAATCTCGGACTGAGCTACCCAATTGTTACGAACGGGGCTCTCTATCTCCCATCCAAGAGAGATCGGTCTAGGGGTTTTTCTTACCGTTCCATAACATTCTCTTTTCATTCCATGCAATGCAAGTGAACAAGACAGCACAGAGGAGAAAGTGTGAATTGAACTTTAAAGATGACTTTTAATAATAATAATACAGGTGAAATGATAATTCTTACTATGACTAATTTAAGGTATCAAAATGTAAGGTTTAGCCAGCCAGCCTTTGAGTTACAACACTTATCTGATTGCGTCAGTCTCTGCTGACCGCCGTTGAACGTAGTGTCTTTCTGATAGGGGTGAAGAAACGGTGGGCCACTAGTTGGGTGATTTATAGCCGGGTCAGGGCTCGTTGAAGCGTGAGGCTGGTGGAAGGGAGGGTTCCATCAATCATCTCCCCTCCAAGCTGAAACGTGGAGTAGATCAGGCGTAGCGTGGTCAGTTGCATCGTCATGTCGGTTGGCGTGGGGTCAGGTCCGCATGGACTCTGGTGGGCTGTTTCATCATCATGTCGATTTGCGTGGGGCGGGCGTTGAGGCTTGAACAGGGTCAGGCATCGGTTAGGACGCGGTCAGATCTAATCAGGCTTGGCTGCCTGATGCTCTCTCAGGTCGTGTGGCGGGATTCCATCCCGTCCCTCCGGTTGACCTCTGGCGTTTCCCGTCGCACGGTCAGGTGCGGCGAGGGGTGTTGGTGAGGAAAAGAGAGAGAGAGGGTCGGGGGAGGAATTTATAGACGCGCTCAGTGTCCAGTGCTGACCAATCGCTCTCCAGACGCCATCTTGCCCTCGTCACGAGACCCCTGGTCATGGGACCTTGTTTACAAGCTGAATTCTTTTGTCCCCTCTGGTCACGAGATGGGGATCACGCGATCTGCATCACGAGGCCGGCGTCACGAGGCTGGGCCTTTTGTTCTCCACACTGACCAGTCCTATTTTTGGCACAGGCTATACGCATTAGAAAGTCCACATTTCCTTTGTCCTTTTCAAAACCTTCCCACCCTGACATAATTTCCTAACTGCTGGCTGGCGTATCTAAAGGCTAGATTTGAGAACTGGCTGGCTCATATACTTATTCATTTAACTAACTTACACCTAAAATATCTTCATTCATCACAAAAGCCATAGTAAAAACTTGCTTCACTTTCATGTTGACAGGGGAAATTTTTAATGTGTGCATTCGAACAGCTGTATGTTGCAATCTAATCAGCAAGAGCTGTACTTTTCTACAATTTTATGAAGTTCTACAAGCAGTTCAAATGACTTTCGTGTGTTTTTATTGTCATCGTCGTTGATTTATTTCCCTTTCCCCATTGTCATCGATAACTACATAGAACTAACCGATTTTTTATGCGAAATGATTACTTTCTTCTTTCAAAGTGTCAACTCGGAGTGCCCAATAGTGAAAACGTGTTGTGGTCAACTAAAGATTTTGCCTTACTATTCCTATTTTTTTTAAGCTCCGATGGGAATTTCTGATATCACACAAAGTAAATGAATGTTGAATGCAAACTACATCAAAATGTCGCAGTGTACTAGCTCTTAATTAAGTTGCGTCGCCATCCAAAGAATGCTGTGAAAGATACGGTACGAGTTCAAGACAAGGGATAACTCGACTTATCCAAAGGAAAATTCCAGTACAAACCACAAGCGATTGGGACCGTTGCTTTCTTTCGAATACGAATATATAATATCGGGCACAGCCAAGCAAAAAATTATTCAGTCATTTTTGAGTCATGGAAAAACTAATGGGCGGAAAAGCACACGTGATACATCCATGGAGTAACAGAGAATGTAACTTGTAAGCAGTTTATAAATTGTAGACATTTGAAACTGTCTTGTAAGCACTTGCGTTAAAATGAGGATACATGCATCGATTTCATACGAGGTGTATTATGAATGACTTTTGCTGCATGTTCTTATGATTAATGAACACGTGAATCTGCCCGTTGACCAACGGAGGAATCTACCTATTAACTAATAAGATAGAGGTGTGTGTGTGTGTGTGTGTGTGTGTGTGTGTGTGTGTGTGTGTGTGTGTGTGTGTGTGTGTGTGTGCGTGTGCGCGCTCCTTGATATTGGTTTAGGAACCACGGCAGCTCTTGTATCACTGTCATTAATGTCACTCATTTTGCAACACACTGTGGTTGACTCTGGAAGTAACTAGGCGTTTCAGAAATGGCTGACAACAAATCTAAACACAGGGTTACAAACTAGACACATTTTCCCACCAACGTATGCGGAGAAAAAATTCAGATGGCTAAAACTAAGACACAAAAATCGTGATTTTCGCGAGATGTTTAGACTAACAAAGGCATCGGCCATTGAAAGCGGAGCAACCGGAAGTGAAATCAGCACACAGTTGAAAACGAGACCATCGGCGAACTTCTTATATGACACAGCGCGTGCCGGCTGAGCGAGCCAGCCGTCTATATGATGTTGTGTCCATGCTTGTACCCATTCATGCGGCTTGGAAGTGTCATATTCCACCCAAAATGCAGTGATATGGAGAACGGCTGATACTTGATAGATTTTCACGATGCTACCTTGAGACTGTCATCTTCCTTTTTCTTTGCCCAAGGTGAATGCTGAATGGAGTGTTACTAGCTATGTAAGTCCGTTGACCACAAAAATCACTAGAGCGGGTTAGAGTAAGAGCAAATTAAGTGTTGGACAATATAATCAAATTCAAAGGAAAATGGAATTCTTTTGCATTAATTGATGTGTCCAACCAAAATTCATACAAACACGCGTAAGAAAAAAACATTTTAAACATGTATCTAAATCGGAGGATCAGGAAGGGGAGAGAGGGTGTCGGAGAGGAGGGGGGGAGTCGGGAGCACAAAAAGGATGTGTGTGTGTGTGTGTGTGTGTGTGTGTGTGTGTGTGTGTGTGTGTGTGTGTGTGTGTGTGTGTGTGTGTGTGTGTGCGTGCATGTGTGTGTGTGCTTGTATGTATGTTTGTGTGATAATGTGTGTGTACGTGTATGTGTATCTGTGTTCGCGCGCGCGTGTGTGTGTGCTCGCGTGTGTGTATGTGAATGCGTGTGTGTGTGTGTATGTGTGTCTGTGCATGCATGTGTGTGTGCGCGTGCATGTGTGTGTGCGTGCATGTGTGTGTGTGTGAGTGTGTTTGTGTGTGTGCGTGCGTGCGTGCGTGCGTGCGTGCTTGTGTGTGCGTGCTTATGTGTGTGTGCGTGTGCGTGTGTGTGTGCGTGTGCGTGTGTGTGCGCGCATGAGTGCGTGCTTGCGCGCGCGCGTGCGCGTGTGTTCATGTCAGTTTACTATATTATTTGAATTTTGTCTGTTCCTATATGGTATCCGAATGAAAGCTTCTTTATTTAAGAGATTATTTCCCAAGTAAGTTAGTCGCCTCTTACGAATTGCATAGGGAGACGCTGTGGCTGTAGTCCTTCCCCCAGACCACAGAGAGACCCACAGTCAAATTCTGGTGAATTTATTGTCAATACTCATGCACACAGTCTTCTATCTAGATGTCGTCTATACAGGACTATTTTCTATTTGCAATTTGTACAGCAAGCGACTTTTTAAAAACCCACCAAGAGCTGTGTTGTCAACGATTCAAAGTTGCAGGCGGTCATTTTTTTCAGCATCCACTTCCACTCGTCTAGGACAAAATTCGGTAAACGCTGGCTACATTGTAGTTGCAAAGTTTTCAATCAAGTGCTCAATCAGACGATGCACTTATATTAATGGTGCGCTTTGTATTTCCTTCCCTGATTTTCTGTGAAGCAATTAATGATACGATCTACCAATAATGTTGTATTAATAATTGAAATCTTGACCCGGGAGCTCTAGACCAGGGTTTCCATGCCAAGCCTTCCAGTTGCAGCGAGCAAATGCACGTCGATATTGCAGACACCCTGGAGTTGCATGTGTTACCCAGGTTGTCGACTCGAACATTCGCTTCTCCACGTCCAAGATGGAAACGATGTATCATGAGGGAGTACACGAGGGAATGGGTGGAGACTTAATCATTTTAATGCAAGTCGAGTGTGCGCTCCCAAGAGAACTAACACGGTTTGGGTGTTGAAGTACACTTTAAGTAGAAAATTGCTTGTACTGAAATAGAGCGGAAACTTGTTTAACGACGTCATACGGCATCATCTTCCAGATAAAGCAACTTCGCACACGAAAGCTTCATCCATTCAGGTCACTCCCATGACAACCGTCTCCGCCGCATTTCACCCGCTTTCATTCGGACAGGAATACGACGCAATTCGAACCACACAATCAAGAGGCCGGGCCTTTTAATTACTCTGAGAGCAGCGGCTCCACGCCAGGCAAAGTGCCAAATTGGACAGACACTCAAAGGAGGAGAGCCACACAGTTTTACTGCGTCGTGTGTAGACAGCGTCCGTGCGCAAGCGCACGCTGCACCGGGCCACATCTCTCTACGACTAACACCTCGGTCGACCACACCTTCAGCCAAGAAGGGCCTGTCCGTCCGTGCAAATATCGTCCACTTGCTCACCGGCAATTCTGGGTCGATAATCGATGGGGCAAGTGGACTGGATCAGAGTTCGAGAATCGCGAAAGGTCTGGCCGACGTGACACCCGTGGTGGAGGCAGCGGAAACTGCAAATGGGTGACCCTTTCTGCCACCTTCCACTGGCCACATATCTCACGCAGAAAGCAAGAACTCTTTTGTCTACTTTGGCCCGGAGTGGTTCACTGCAAGTGGACAGAGAGAGAGAGAGAGAGAGAGA
>JAWQFJ010021150.1:0-11508 GCA_034096865.1 Theodoxus fluviatilis | reverse complement strand
ACAGGGTTACAACACTCAGAGTTACAACACTCAGGGTTACAACACTCAGGGTTACAACACTCAGGATTACAACACACAGGGTTACAACACACAGGGTTACAACACTCAGGATTACAACACACAGGGTTACAACACACAGGGTTACAACACTCAGGATTACAACACACAGGATTACAACACACAGGGTTACAACACACAGGATTACAACACTCAGAAACAACTTACGGCAGCAGCCGATAGGGAATTGCCAGAAATTAAAAACTCAGTGTTCTCCCATTCGTTGTGGTTCAACGTCTATTACGTGCCAACAAAACAAAACAAAAAATCGTCTTAAAGAGGAGTTTTCTCGACAGTATGTCAACTATTGAAATGTAGGTCACCAACGCCAGAGGGTGAGCGAGAGGGTTAACTCTCCTCGGCTGCAGTCACCACTTCCAATGTGTAGGGGCGCTTTGCTTACGCTAGGAACCTTGCAAGATCTTGCGAGGAATAAACCTACTTGCCAACTAGGTAGGCTAGGTAGCGCACCCCTGCTACGATTGGCGGAGGCTTGCTATCTCCGAGCGCTCGCTAGTTTTGAAGGTTTGGTTTTGTGAAGGTAAATTTAGCGACCCCTTTTGCTTTCATCTGAGTCTCAAAGAACTAAGTTTTTATAGTTCTTCCCATCTGAATGTAAACCATTGGTCCTCATGATAAGTTGGAAGAGAAGGGAAGTTCTTGTAAATAATTTTTGTTTTTTTACTTTGGCACGTCATAGACATTGATCCAAAGCTAACGCAGTCATACAGAGGGGTAGGTGCATCGTAGATGTTCACCAAGTATCATTCACGCACAGACAGAATTACAAGCATGGACATATTTACGACACAGGGTTGCAGCCAGTGAAACATTGTCAGGATATTTAAATAAAACCAGATCTTTCCCGTCCCTAGGGATAGAACCGCGACACTGGGCCACATCAACAATTGACATTAACTCGATTACGGCTTCGACAGAATAATGAATAAACCGATCGTTCCGATCGCACATCTCGCTCTGTCTGACTCGGAGTACGATCGTTATGAGATCTTAATATATCAGACAAGAAGGAAGGGCAGGGAAATTCTTGTACAAACTATTGTTTTGTTTTGGCATATCGTAGTCGTTGAACTAACGCAGTCTCACAGAGAGGTAGGTGCATTGTAAATGTTCACCAAGTATATAGTCACTCACGCAAAGAGATCCTTCGTTTACATGGAAAGCTGGTCAGAGCGTACTGCGCATGCGCCATTTCCAAAACGGCAGCGGAACTATCAAGTGGTCTATTCTCGTTGTTCTCAATTTATTCCAGAAGCTGCAAAGAGTATATAAGGCGCCAGTGAGAGTGTAAAAGCGCGTGACGAGGAGACAACAGAAAGCGCAAGAAAAACACTGGGGAATTGCACTGGGGGCGTTTGTTAGGCGCAGAATCTCGAGGGTATCGCGAGGGCTAGGCGTTGCCTAAGTTCCTCGCTCACAAGGAGGCACTCGCCGTGATGGATGGAGGCCGAGGGAGCTCCGGAGCTGCGTCCCGCTGCGGAGGCCCGGATGTACTAAAATGGCGGAGTCCCTGCCAATTGCGATGCCGCTGATAGACGGCCGTGCCTGTAATGTGCTTCTCAGGGTCCGAGAATGGAAAAGCGTACGTACACGGAAGTATTTGCTGTTCGAGTGTTCATTTGTTTATTTTGAAAAGTAGGTGTATAGGTTATTTTTGGACATACACGGCCGACATTTTTTTATCGCTTTCAAACACGCGACACTTTATACGTACGCTCTTTGAAATATGTCCCTTGAATTGATAGAAAGGAATAGAGACTGAACATTTTCAAAAAAATTGTCTACATTTGAACCCGTGGTGTTTTTTTTCGTTGAAAATATTCCCGTGCCATTCGATATGACACCATGGTGTGTTCCATGCAAGTGAAAAACTTCTGTGGTATCTGTATCGTCAGTTATTTCGTCTGTCGACAACTTCTTCACCGACTCTGGCGCCGGGACGCAGTCGTCTTCTCTTGGATCTCCACCTTGGCAGTTGATGATTGGCCGTTTTTTTAGCTGTAGGAGCGTCTCGCTCTCCCTCAACTAGCCATCGAGGGAGATATACGCCTAACAAACGCGCCCAGTGACTTCTCCGTTATGCCAATTTTTAACTTACATATAAATCTTGGCTAATGTTCACTAAGTTTTGGCAAATTACTTATTGGCAAATATTCGGCAAAACTTCGACCACGGGCGCGTTTGTTTGGCCCAAAATCTCGAGATACTCCCTGGGCTAGTCGAGGGCAAGTGAGACGCTCCTACAGCTAAAAAAACGGCCAATTATCTAGCAAGGCGGAAGAACATGGCTGCGTCCCGGCGCCAGAGTCGGTGAAGAAGTTGCCGAAAGACGAAATAACTGACGATACAGATATCACCGCAGTTTTTCCACTTGACAGAACACACCATGGTGTCATATCGAATGGCATGGAAATTTTTTCAACAAAGCAAAAAAACACCCCAGGTTCAACTGTAGACAATTTTGTCGAAAATATCATGCCTCGATTCCTTTCGATCAATTCAAGGGACATAATTCATAGGGCGTGCGTATATGGTGTCGCGTGTTTGCAAGTGAAAATATTTTTTTTCGGGGTAGTATGTCCAAAATAGCCAATACACCTACCCCTCTAAATATACAAATGAACAATCAAACAGCAAATAGTTCCGTGTACGTACACTTTTCCATTCTCGAACCCTGAGATGCACATTACAGGCACTGTTATCTCCGAACACCAACCCAACTCGCACTGTCTCCGCCATTTTGGTTCATCCGGGTCACTGCAGCGGGAAGCATCGAGGGAGCTCCGGACCACCCTCGGCCCCTCGCCTTCACGGCGAGTGCGTCCTCATGAGCTAGGAACGTAGGAAACGCCTAGCCCTCGCGATTCTCTCGATATTTATGGCCAAACAAACGCGCCGCACTATTTCGCCAAGTCTCGGCATATATTTAGCTTCTTAATAGCTTGACGAAACCAAGCCAAGATCTTGCAAACAAAGGTTATTTGCAATGTGGCACAGTAAGTGTGCAATGGCTGTAAATACAAACGAAGCGACTTTTTTCCCCCGCCATTGTGCTCTGAGCTTATCAAACGAATATCTTGCGCCAATAGCTATTGGCATTACCTATCGAGCCAATATCCCAAGTCTTGGCAAATATTTGTCAAGTCTTGGTGAAAACCAATTAAGAACCGGAACACGACCAAATATTCAGCGACCATATCCCTAGACCCGGCAAATTTTAACCGAATACTTGGCCAGTATTTGCCAAGACTGGGCAAACACCAGTTCAGAACCGGCTCTACAAGGAGTGATCAGTCCTCTACGGGTTGTGCCCCTACACTGAGATATACACCAGAGAGTACACGCGTGAGATGCAGTGTTCTAGGAGAGAACGCAGCGAAAAGACAAGTGAGATAATAATAATAATAATAATAATAATAATAATAATAATAATAATAATAATAATAATAATGTGTGGATTTATATAGCGCCTTACCCTGAGTTAAGACATGCTCAAGCGCAGACACAGCGATTCTGTTGCCCCTGGGATCAAGCCCCCTGAGTGGAGTGCGTTTATGGTAATGTTGATGACTGATTTTGTCGCTGTGTATCGACCAGTGCGTGAATAAAGATTTTGAAGATGACCACTGGATTATGTGGACTTGAACTTCCCGGCGCAAGCTGGCGAAAACCCGTAAAGACAGGACTTTACGAAGGAGACAAGACGCACCATCTTTACCTGTGCTTTCAAAAACATGTATAATGTCTAGTGCCAGAAGTCTGCTTGAGAAAGAAAGACATGAGCCTTACCTGGAGTGCTGGCGCCAGAGTCTTCCGATCCAGCTTGCAATCACACCCGGCAGCCCAACAGGTTGTTGTCGTACTCCAGTTTTTGTCAGAGGAGCTTGGAGGGAGGAAGGAAGAGGAGAGGAGAAGACCATCTTCCAACTCTTGCGCGCTTCACACAGCGTCTTGCACGGCCGCAACCAGCGCATTGCCTGCATGCAAGGCACACTGCAAAACATCTGTTGTTTAGATAAATCAAAGATGGAGCGTGCGCTCCATGACGTTTGAGAATTTGACCCAGCCAGCTGTGCACTTCATGGTGTTTTTACTCTGGCTGTCGACTTTGATAGGCTTTCGGTTGGCGCCACGCGAGGTGTGCAATAAACGATTTGGTGTACACCTGTGACTTCAGGTCGATGTGCTTCGATGTTTGCACTGAAACGGCCACGCAATGATTATGTTTGCAAAGGCAGGGCTAGCGGTGGCCTTCCTCAACGTCGCCCTCGATGGCTTGGATGCAAGGACGGACCAACCACGTCTCCCCACGCGATTCGGAGAAGGTGAATAACGAGGGAACTCGCGAGACTTGACTTGTTCACTCTAACCAGCTCCAGCGATGTTGTAATAAAAGGTCTTGCGCAGCCTGCACAGGAAGATAGACCATAAAGCTCCATTCATTCATTCATCCATCCATCCATCCATCCATCCATCCATCCATCCATCCATCCATCCATCCATCCATTCATTCATGCATTCGTTTATTATTCATTCATTCGTTTATTCATCATTCATTCATTCATTCATTCGTTCGTTCGTTCATTCGTGCATTCGTTCGTTAATTTATTCATTCATTCATTTATCATTCATACATTCATTCATTCATTTATCATTCATACATTCATTCATTCATCGACCACCATTCATTCATTCATTCATTCATTCATTCATTCATTCATTCATTTATGTATCACTTCATCTCATCAAGAACTGAGCCTACTATCAACACTCCTTTTCACCAGCCATTCATACATCCATTTTGCCCGTCTTTGCCTTTTTAATTCTTCTGCAAGATGATCTCAGTGGCAGCAGAAACGATTGTATCGTCACTGACTGACATCATTAATGTGCAGACGACACCTCCAATGATGTACAGAAGTCACCTCCAATGATGTGCAGAAGACACCTCCAATGATGTGCAGAAGTCACCTCCAATGATGTGCAGAAGACACCTCCAATGATGTGCAGAAGACACCTCCAATGATGTGCAGAAGACACCTCCAATGATGTGCAGAAGACACCTCCAATGATGTGCAGAAGACACCTCCAATGATGTGCAGAAGACACCTCCAATGATGTGCAGAAGACACCATCAATGATGTGCAGAAGACACCTCCAATGATGTGCAGAAGACACCTCCAATGATGTGCAGAAGTCACCTCCAATGATGTGCAGAAGACACCTCCAATGATGTGCAGAAGACACCTCCAATGATGTGCAGAAGACACCTCCAATGATGTGCAGAAGACACCTCCAATGATGTGCAGAAGACACCTCCAATGATGTGCAGAAGACACCTCCAATGATGTGCAGAAGACACCTCCAATGATGTGCAGAAGACACCTCCAATGATGTGCAGAAGACACCTCCAATGATGTGCAGAAGACACCTCCAATGATGTGCAGAAGTCACCTCCAATG
This sequence comes from Theodoxus fluviatilis, assembly GCA_034096865.1. Lineage (NCBI taxonomy): Eukaryota > Metazoa > Mollusca > Gastropoda > Cycloneritida > Neritidae > Theodoxus > Theodoxus fluviatilis. The sequence goes on along the minus strand of JAWQFJ010021150.1, from coordinate 5,968 downwards.
ATGTGCAGAAGTCACCTCCAATGATGTGCAGAAGACACCTCCAATGATGTGCAGAAGACACCTCCAATGATGTGCAGAAGACACCTCCAATGATGTGCAGAAGACACCTCCAATGATGTGCAGAAGACACCTCCAATGATGTGCAGAAGACACCTCCAATGATGTGCAGAAGTCACCTCCAATGATGTGCAGAAGTCACCTCCAATGATGTGCAGAAGACACCTCCAATGATGTGCAGAAGTCACCTCCAATGATGTGCAGAAGACACCTCCAATGATGTGCAGAAGACACCTCCAATGATGTGCAGAAGTCACCTCCAATGATGTGCAGAAGACACCTCCAATGATGTGCAGAAGACACCTCCAATGATGTGCAGAAGACACCTCCAATGATGTGCAGAAGACACCTCCAATGATGTGCAGAAGACACCTCCAATGATGTGCAGAAGTCACCTCCAATGATGTGCAGAAGACACCTCCAATGATGTGCAGAAGACACCTCCAATGATGTGCAGAAGACACCTCCAATGATGTGCAGAAGACACCTCCAATGATGTGCAGAAGTCACCTCCAATGATGTGCAGAAGACACCTCCAATGATGTGCAGAAGTCACCTCCAATGATGTGCAGAAGTCACCTCCAATGATGTGCAGAAGTCACCTCCAATGATGTGCAGAAGACACCTCCAATGATGTGCAGAAGTCACCTCCAATGATGTGCAGAAGACACCTCCAATGATGTGCAGAAGACACCTCCAATGATGTGCAGAAGACACCTCCAATGATGTGCAGAAGACACCTCCAATGATGTGCAGAAGACACCTCCAATGATGTGCAGAAGTCACCTCCAATGATGTGCAGAAGACACCTCCAATGATGTGCAGAAGACACCTCCAATGATGTGCAGAAGACACCTCCAATGATGTGCAGAAGACACCTCCAATGATGTGCAGAAGACACCTCCAATGATGTGCAGAAGACACCTCCAATGATGTGCAGAAGTCACCTCCAATGATGTGCAGAAGACACCTCCAATGATGTGCAGAAGACACCTCCAATGATGTGCAGAAGACACCTCCAATGATGTGCAGAAGACACCTCCAATGATGTGCAGAAGACACCTCCAATGATGTGCAGAAGACACCTCCAATGATGTGCAGAAGACACCTCCAATGATGTGCAGAAGTCACCTCCAATGATGTGCAGAAGACACCTCCAATGATGTGCAGAAGACACCTCCAATGATGTGCAGAAGACACCTCCAATGATGTGCAGAAGACACCTCCAATGATGTGCAGAAGACACCTCCAATGATGTGCAGAAGACACCTCCAATGATGTGCAGAAGACACCTCCAATGATGTGCAGAAGACACCTCCAATGATGTGCAGAAGACACCTCCAATGATGTGCAGAAGACACCTCCAATGATGTGCAGAAGTCACCTCCAATGATGTGCAGAAGACACCTCCAATGATGTGCAGAAGACACCTCCAATGATGTGCAGAAGACACCTCCAATGATGTGCAGAAGACACCTCCAATGATGTGCAGAAGACACCTCCAATGATGTGCAGAAGACACCTCCAATGATGTGCAGAAGACACCTCCAATGATGTGCAGAAGACACCTCCAATGATGTGCAGAAGACACCTCCAATGATGTGCAGAAGACACCTCCAATGATGTGCAGAAGACACCTCCAATGATGTGCAGAAGACACCTCCAATGATGTGCAGAAGACACCTCCAATGATGTGCAGAAGACACCTCCAATGATGTGCAGAAGACACCTCCAATGATGTGCAGAAGACACCTCCAATGATGTGCAGAAGTCACCTCCAATGATGTGCAGAAGACACCTCCAATGATGTGCAGAAGACACCTCCAATGATGTGCAGAAGACACCTCCAATGATGTGCAGAAGACACCTCCAATGATGTGCAGAAGTCACCTCCAATGATGTGCAGAAGAACACCTCCAATGATGTGCAGAAGTCACCTCCAATGATGTGCAGAAGACACCTCCAATGATGTGCAGAAGACACCTCCAATGATGTGCAGAAGACACCTCCAATGATGTGCAGAAGACACCTCCAATGATGTGCAGAAGACACCTCCAATGATGTGCAGAAGACACCTCCAATGATGTGCAGAAGTCACCTCCAATGATGTGCAGAAGACACCTCCAATGATGTGCAGAAGACACCTCCAATGATGTGCAGAAGACACCTCCAATGATGTGCAGAAGACACCTCCAATGATGTGCAGAAGACACCTCCAATGATGTGCAGAAGACACCTCCAATGATGTGCAGAAGACACCTCCAATGATGTGCAGAAGACACCTCCAATGATGTGCAGAAGACACCTCCAATGATGTGCAGAAGACACCTCCAATGATGTGCAGAAGACACCTCCAATGATGTGCAGAAGACACCTCCAATGATGTGCAGAAGACACCTCCAATGATGTGCAGAAGACACCTCCAATGATGTGCAGAAGTCACCTCCAATGATGTGCAGAAGACACCTCCAATGATGTGCAGAAGACACCTCCAATGATGTGCAGAAGTCACCTCCAATGATGTGCAGAAGACACCTCCAATGATGTGCAGAAGACACCTCCAATGATGTGCAGAAGACACCTCCAATGATGTGCAGAAGTCACCTCCAATGATGTGCAGAAGACACCTCCAATGATGTGCAGAAGACACCTCCAATGATGTGCAGAAGTCACCTCCAATGATGTGCAGAAGACACCTCCAATGATGTGCAGAAGACACCTCCAATGATGTGCAGAAGTCACCTCCAATGATGTGCAGAAGACACCTCCAATGATGTGCAGAAGACACCTCCAATGATGTGCAGAAGACACCTCCAATGATGTGCAGAAGACACCTCCAATGATGTGCAGAAGACACCTCCAATGATGTGCAGAAGACACCTCCAATGATGTGCAGAAGACACCTCCAATGATGTGCAGAAGACACCTCCAATGATGTGCAGAAGACACCTCCAATGATGTGCAGAAGACACCTCCAATGATGTGCAGAAGACACCTCCAATGATGTGCAGAAGACACCTCCAATGATGTGCAGAAGACACCTCCAATGATGTGCAGAAGACACCTCCAATGATGTGCAGAAGACACCTCCAATGATGTGCAGAAGACACCTCCAATGATGTGCAGAAGACACCTCCAATGATGTGCAGAAGACACCTCCAATGATGTGCAGAAGACACCTCCAATGATGTGCAGAAGACACCTCCAATGATGTGCAGAAGACACCTCCAATGATGTGCAGAAGACACCTCCAATGATGTGCAGAAGACACCTCCAATGATGTGCAGAAGACACCTCCAATGATGTGCAGAAGACACCTCCAATGATGTGCAGAAGACACCTCCAATGATGTGCAGAAGACACCTCCAATGATGTGCAGAAGACACCTCCAATGATGTGCAGAAGACACCTCCAATGATGTGCAGAAGACACCTCCAATGATGTGCAGAAGACACCTCCAATGATGTGCAGAAGACACCTCCAATGATGTGCAGAAGACACCTCCAATGATGTGCAGAAGACACCTCCAATGATGTGCAGAAGACACCTCCAATGATGTGCAGAAGACACCTCCAATGATGTGCAGAAGTCACCTCCAATGATGTGCAGAAGACACCTCCAATGATGTGCAGAAGACACCTCCAATGATGTGCAGAAGACACCTCCAATGATGTGCAGAAGTCACCTCCAATGATGTGCAGAAGACACCTCCAATGATGTGCAGAAGACACCTCCAATGATGTGCAGAAGACACCTCCAATGATGTGCAGAAGACACCTCCAATGATGTGCAGAAGACACCTCCAATGATGTGCAGAAGACACCTCCAATGATGTGCAGAAGACACCTCCAATGATGTGCAGAAGACACCTCCAATGATGTGCAGAAGACACCTCCAATGATGTGCAGAAGACACCTCCAATGATGTGCAGAAGTCACCTCCAATGATGTGCAGAAGACACCTCCAATGATGTGCAAGTCACCTCCAATGATGTGCAGAAGACACCTCCAATGATGTGCAGAAGACACCTCCAATGATGTGCAGAAGACACCTCCAATGATGTGCAGAAGACACCTCCAATGATGTGCAGAAGACACCTCCAATGATGTGCAGAAGACACCTCCAATGATGTGCAGAAGACACCTCCAATGATGTGCAGAAGACACCTCCAATGATGTGCAGAAGACACCTCCAATGATGTGCAGAAGACACCTCCAATGATGTGCAGAAGACACCTCCAATGATGTGCAGAAGACACCTCCAATGATGTGCAGAAGACACCTCCAATGATGTGCAGAAGACACCTCCAATGATGTGCAGAAGACACCTCCAATGATGTGCAGAAGACACCTCCAATGATGTGCAGAAGACACCTCCAATGAAGTGCAGAAGACACCGCCAATGGTGTGCAGAAGTCACCTCCAACGATGTGCAGAAGACACCTCTAACAATGACGCAAGTGACCATAAATGATGAAGGGTGGAGTTGTTGTTTTACGACTACAATTTTCACCGTGTGCAAACCCCCCCAAAAAGTACGGATCAGGGAAAGAGGAATAGCTTTATTTCTTTTTCACCTTGTGCAGTGGCTTCGACCACTGGTGTGAATCTCCGCGTTCGAGAATTGACAAAATGGTTTCTAGCATTGAGCCATGCTCACACACGAGAGGGAAAGAGTATCGATGGAAAGGTCTTACTTCAATGAGTCAGAGATCGGCTCCAGGCCTAACACTACACACGTGACACCTGGGAGCAAAAAGGCAAAGCGAGACAGGCAAAACAGAGGGGTGGTGCGAGAGATGGCTTGTGTGTAGTTCAGTCTGTCTGCAAATTGTCGGGAAAGGCTTCCATAAACGGGCCACAATAGAGGACTCGTCAGAGGAGAGGGCTGTGGAAAGACGGCCAAGCTGGCGGGCTATACAAGCTAGCAAACAACATCTCAATGGCAAGCAATCTTGGTTGGTTATTTCTCAGTGAATTCGCAGTGATTCTTACATAGAATGACAAACGAATCTGACAATTTTGAAGAAAAAACTCGTAAAACCACAGGCAGTCAGATGTTGTGTCCCGCCAGTTTGTGTTTCTCGTATGCTTGGCTGGCTTTCTCACATCCCTCGCCTCGGACGAGTTCACTCGTGTGGCCCGTTCATGGCACTCTGCAGACAGCGCGGTTCTACAGGGAACAGCAGATACACCTGTCCTATGCAGTATCGCCCACACAGGCGTCCTTCTTCGATGGACAGATCACACATAATCCTGCCACGAATGGACGTTCAACTACGGACAGATCGGGAAATCCCCGGTCGATTGAAATTACAATAAGCGTTTATGTCGACCCAAAAAAAGGTCGATTCACAGGCTTAGATGAAGCAGCATAAACGCGGGGAGATTAGGCATCACTTCCCTCCCCTTGTCAGTCTCTGGTGTAGGTATCCCAGTCACCACCGTAGTTGACTGGGTTCTACAATTGGCACTGCTTAGGCTCTGAGGTGTAGGTATCCCAGTCACCACCGTAGTTGACTGGGTTCTACGATTGGCACTGCTAACGGTACAGCCGAGCGACTGTGTGCGCGCAGTGGCGTAAGCATGGCCAGCATAGGAAGAAGCAGAAACAACGACAGAGGGACCGCTAACGGATAGCAAGGTGTCAGAAATGCTGACACAGCCTCCAGAAACCGAAGACATGCTACCGACAGGGTCCGCAGACGCGAGTCTGCTCGAAGAATCCATGAAAAGGGAAAGATTTCACCAGTAAAATACTCACGTGTACACCAAAAAAATGGCGGCGAGAAAAGAGGATGTTTATGGGATTGATCATGTGATCAGGGAGGTGACTGGGGCAGTTGTTTGTTTTGGTTTCGCCGAATTTGCTCGCGGAGCGAGATTAATGCACTTGTGAGATATGGTAAGAT
>JAWQFJ010021141.1:40000-47919 GCA_034096865.1 Theodoxus fluviatilis | reverse complement strand
TATAGAACTGCTGTGGCCTATATTAGAGAATCGCTCCAGACTGCTGACAATAGAGAACTGCGTTAGACTACTGATGATAGTGAAATACACTAAACTACTGAAAATAGAGGAATGCTGTACACTATTGGCAATAGAGGAATGCACTAGATTATTGACAATAGAGGGCTGCGCTAGACTATGGAAAATAGAGTACTGTGATAGACTATTGAAAAAAGAGTGCTGTTCTAGTCTACTGAAAATAGAGTACTGCGCTAGACTACTGAAAATAGACAACTGCATCATACTATTGAAAAAAGATAACATCACTAAACTACTCAAAATAGTGAACTACACTGGACTACTAAAAACAGAGAACTACACCAAACTGTCGACTATAGCGAATCACACTAGACTACCGACAATGGATAACTACCGCAGAGTATTCACAACAGAGAACTGCACTAGACTGTTTGCAGGAGGGACCTTCATCAGATCGGCAGTGGAGAGTTGCGTCAAATAAGTTTTTCGCCATTGGTCTGCATAGGTCATGGTGGCAACAGACTGCATCCCACTGCTGACTGATGATGAGTGCATGAGGGCGGAGTTGCAGAAGGTTGCATCACACTGTCACTACCCTAACACACTGCAGTGTCACCAGCAGACTGCACGGCCTAAATGTAGATGTGTGTCATCGTCGTCATCGTCATCATCATAATCATCACTACGAACCTCACTCTTCTTACCACCCCATTACCCGCACAACCACCGTCATCACCACCACCACCGCCAACTCTATTGTCACCACCACACCACACGCATTAGCCATCACCACCACACCACACGCATTAGCCATCACCACCACACCACATGCACACCACACGCATTAGCTATCACCACCACACCACACGCATTAGCCATCAGCACGACAACACACGCACACCACACGCATTAGCCATCACCACCACACCACACGAATTAGCCATCACTACCACACCACACGCACACCACACGCATTAGCTATCACCACCACACCACATGCATTAGCCATCACCACCACACCACACGAATTAGCCATCACCACCACGCCACACGCATTAGCCATCACCACCACACCACACGCATTAGCCATCACCACCACATCACACGCACACCACACGCATGAACCATCACTACCACACCACACGCATTAGCCATCACCACCACACCACACGCAATAGCCATCACCAGCATACCACACGCATTAGCCATCACCACCACACCACACGCATTAGCCATCACCACCACACCACACGCACACCACACGCATTAGCCATCACCACCACACCACACGCATTAGCCATCACCACCACACCACACGCATTAGCCATCACCACCACACCACACGCATTAGCCATCACCACCACACCACACGCATTAGCCATCACCACCACACCACACGCATTAGCCATCACCACCACACCACACGCATTAGCCATCACCACCACACCACACGCATTAGCCATCACCACCACACCACACGCATTAGCCATCACCACCACACCACACGCATTAGCCATCACCACCACACCACACGCATTAGCCATCACCACCACACCACACGCATTAGCCATCACCACCACACCACGCGCATTAGCCATCACCACCACACCACGCGCATTAGCCATCACCACCACACCACACGCATTAGCCATCACCACCACACCACACGCATTAGCCATCACCACCACACCACACGCATTAGCCATCACCACCACACCACACGCATTAGCCATCACTACACACCACACGCATTAACCATCACCACCACACCACACGCATTAGCCATCACCACCGCACCACATGCATTAGCCATCACCACCACACCACACGCATTAACCATCACCACCGCACCACACGCATTAGCCATCATCACCACACCACACGCATTAGCCATCACCACCACACCACACGCATTAGCCATCACCACCACACCACACGCATTAGCCATCACCACCACACCACACGCATTAGCCATCACCACCACACCACACGCATTAGCCATCACCACCACACCACGCGCATTAGCCATCACCACCACACCACATGCATTAGCCATCACCACCACACCACACCACACGCATTAGCCATCACCACCTCACCACACGCATTAGCCATCACCACCACACCACACGCATTAGCCATCACCACCACATCACATGCATTAGCCATCACCACCACACCACACGCACACCACACGCATTAGCTATCACCACCACACCACACGCATTAGCCATCACCACCACACCACACGCACACCACACGCATTAGCCATCACCACCACACCACACGAATTAGCCATCACCACCACACCACACGCATTAGCCATCACCACCACACCACACGCATTAGCCATCACCACCACACCACACGCACACCACACGCATTAGCCATCACCACCAAACCACATGGATTAGCCATCACCACCACACCACACGCACCCCACGCGCATTAGCCATCACCACCACACCACACGCATTAGCCATCACCACCACACCACACGCACCCCACGCGCATTAGCCATCACCACCACACCACACGCATTAGCCATCACCACCACACCACACGCATTAGCCATCACCACCACACCACACGCATTAGCCATCACCACCACACCACACGCATTAGCCATCACCACCACACCACACGCATTAGCCATCACCACCACACCACACGCATTAGCCATCACCACCACACCACACGCATTAGCCATCACCACACGCACACCACGCGCATTAGCCATCACCACCACACCACACGCATTAGCCATCACCACCACACAACGCGCATTAGCCATCACCACCACACCACACGCATTAGACATCACCACCACACCACACGCACACCACGCGCATTAGCCATCACCACCACACCACACGCATTAGCCATCATCACCACGCCACACGCAATAGCCATCAAGACCACACCACACGCATTAGCCATCACAACCACACCACACGCATTAGCCATCACCAACTCACCACACGCATTAGCCATCACCACCACATCACACGCATTAGCCATCACCAACTCACCACGCGCATTAGCCATCACCACCACACCACGCGCATAAGCCATCACCACCACACCACACGCATTAGCCATCACCACCACATCACACGCATTAGCCATCACCACCACACCACGCGCATTAGCCATCACCACCACACCACACGCATTAGCCATCACCACCACACCACATGCATTAGCCATCACCACCACACCACACGCATTAGCCATCACCAACTCACCACGCGCATTAGCCATCACCACCACACCACGCGCATTAGCCATCACCACCACACCACGCGCATTAGCCATCACCACCACACCACACGCATTAGCCATCACCACCACACCACACGCATTAACCATCACCACCACACCACACGCATTAGCCATCACCACCGCCCCACATGCATTAGCCATCACCACCACACCACACCGCATTAGCCATCACCACCGCACCACACGCATTAGCCATCACCACCACACCACACGCATTAACCATCACCACCGCACCACACGCATTAGCCATCATCACCGCACCACACGCGTTAGCCATCACCACCACACCACACGCATTAGCCATCACCATCACACCACACGCACACCACACGCATTAGCCATCACCACCACACCACACGCATTAGCCATCACCACCACACCACACGCATTAGCCATCACCACCACACCACGCGCATTAGCCATCACCACCACACCACATGCATTAGCCATCACCACCACACCACACGCATTAGCCATCACCACCTCACCACACGCATTAGCCATCACCACCACACCACACGCATTAGCCATCACCACCACATCACATGCATTAGCCATCACCACCACACCACACGCACACCACACGCATTAGCTATCACCACCACACCACACGCATTAGCCATCACCACCACACCACACGCACACCACACGCATTAGCCATCACCACCACACCACACGAATTAGCCATCACCACCACACCACACGCATTAGCCATTAATACCACACCACACGCAATAGCCATCACCAGCATACCACACGCATTAGCCATAACAACCACACCACACGCACACCACACACATTAGCCATCACCACAACACCACACGCATTAGCCATCACCACCACACCACACGCATTAGCCATCACCACCACACCACACGCACACCACACGCATTAGCCATCACCACCACACCACACGCATTAGCCATCACCACCACACCACACGCACACCACACGCATTAGCCATCACCACCACACCACATGAATTAGCCATCACCACCACACCACACGCACACCACGCGCATTAGCCATCACCACCACACCACACGCATTAGCCATCACCACCACACCACACGCATTAGCCATCACCACCACACCACACGCATAAGCCATCACCACCACACCACACGCATTAGCCATCACCACCACACCACGCGCATTAGCCATCACCACCACACCACACGCATTAGCCATCACCACCACACCACACGCACACCACGCGCATTAGCCATCACCACCACAAAACACGCATTAGCCATCACCACCACACCACACGCATTAGCCATCACCACCACACCACATGCATTAGCCATCACCACCACGCCACACGCATGGGCCATCACCACCACACCACACGCGTTAGCCATCACCACCACACCACACGCATCAGCCATCACCACCACACCACACGCATTAGCCATCACCACCACACCACATGCATTAGCCATCACCACCACACCACACGCATTAGCCATCACCAACTCACCATACTCATTAACCATCACCACAACACCACACGCACACCACACGCATTAGCCATCACCACCACACCACATGCATTAGCCATCACCACCACACCACACGCATTAGCCATCACCACCACACCACACGCATTAGCCATCACCACCACACCACACGCATTAGCCATCACCACCACACCACACGCATTAGCCATCACCACCACACCACACGCATTAGCCATCACCACCACACCAAACGCATTAGCCATCACCACCACACCACACGCATTAGCCATCACCACCACACCACATGCATTAGCCATCACCACCACACCACACGCATTAGACATCACCACCACACCACGCGCTTTAGCCATCACCACCACACCACGCGCATTCGCCATCACCACCACACCACGCGCATTAGCCATCACCACCACACCACGCGCATTAGCCATCACCACCACACCACACGCATTAGCCATCACCACCACACCACACGCATTAGCCATCACCACCGCACCACACGCATTAGCCATCACCACAACACCACACGCATTAGCCATCACCACCACACCACACGCATTAGCCATCATCACCACACCACGCGCATTAGCCATCACCACCACACCACACGCATTAGTCATCACCACCACACCACACGCATTAGCCATCACCACCACACCACACGCATTAGCCATCACCACCTCACCACACGCATTAGCCATCACCACCACACCACACGCATTAGCCATTACCACCACACCACACGCATTAGCCATCACCACCACACCACACGCATTAGCCATCACCACCACACCACACGCATTAGCCATCAACACCACACCACACGTACATCACGCGCATTAGCCATCACCACCACACCACACGCATTAGCCATCACCACCACACTACACGCATTAGCCATCACCACCACACCACATGCATTAGCCATCACCACCACACCACACGCATTAGCCAACACCACCACACTACATGCATTAGCCATCACCACCACACCACACGCATTAGCCATCACCACCACACCACATGCATTAGCCATCACCACCACACCACACGCATTAGCCAACACCACCACACCACATGCATTAGCCATCACCACCACACCACACGCATTAGCCATCACCACCACACCACATGCATTAGCCATCAACACCACACCACACGTACACCACGCGCATTAGCTATCACCACCACACCACATGCATTAGCCATCACCACCACACCACACACATTAGCCATCACCAACTCACCACACGCATTAGCCATCACCACCACACCACACGCACACCACACGCATTAGCCATCACCACCACACCACACGCATTAGCCATCACCATCACACCACACGCACACCACACGCATTAGCCATCACCACCACACCACACGCACACCACACGCATTAGCCATCACCACCACACCACATGCATTAGCCATCACCACCACACCACACGCATTAGCCATCACCACCACACCACACGCATTAGCCATCACCACCACACCACACGCATTAGCCATCACCACCACACCACTCGCATTAGCCATCACCACCACACCACACGCATTAGCCATCACCACCACACCACATGCATTAGCCATCACCACCACACCACACGCATTAGCCATCACCATCACACCACACGCATTAGCCATCACCACCACACCACGCGCATTAGCCATCACCACCACACCACACGCATTAGCCATCGCCACCACACCACACGCATTAGCCATCACCACCACACCACGCACATTAGCCATCACCACCACACCACACGCATTAGCCATCACCACCACACCGCACGCATTAGCCATGACCACCACACCACACGCATTAGCCATCACCACCACAACACACGCATTAACCATCACCACCACACCACACGCATTAGCCATCACCACCACACCACACGCATTAACCATCACCACCACACCACACGCATTAGCCATCACCATCACACCACACGCACACCACACGCATTAGCCATCACCACCACACCACGCGCATTAGCCATCACCACCACACCACACGCACACCACACGCATTAGCCATCACCACCACACCACACGCATTAGCCATCACCACCACACCACACGTATTAGCCATCACCACCACACCACACGCATTAGCCATCACCACCACACCACACGCATAAGCCATCACCACCACACCACACGCATTAGCCATCACCACCACACCACTCGCATTAGCCATCACCACCACACCACGCGCATTAGCCGTCACCACCACACCACACGCATTAGCCATCACCACCACACCACATGCATTAGCCATCACCACCACACCACACGCACACCACATGCATTAGCCATCACCACCACACCACACGCATTAGCCATCACCACCGCACCACACGCATTAGCCATCACCACCACACCACTCTTTCCACTGGATCGAAATCCACAAGAGCAGTTACATAATCACTGACTTTGTGCAACGTTCTTCTGTGTTGGGGAGGGGAGCGGGCGAAGGGGGCGGGGTGTGTGGCTAAGTCTAGCAGGCAGGCTTGCGCTCATCATGCACCTCTGGCCAAGTATTGCACTGTTATTACACGTCTTCCTAATCACACCACGCATATCGATCGAAGTATTTCAACGTTTAACATATCACATTTTCATCCGACAGTTGACAGAGACAGGCACAGCACAAGGTCGGAGCCTGTGGACAGCCATCTGATTGAAAGGCACGGCACAAGGTCGCAGCCTGTGGACAGCCACCTGATTGAATACAACTCTTCTCTGCTGACGTTTTGGGATGCGTTTGTGCGATTGTATTCGTACGAAAAAAAAAATTCTTCTAAATGGCTTTAGCGTCTTACATTGATGCATATATTTCGCAGAAAACGTTTCATCCGTCAATCCTTTTTTAAAGCATATGTGCGCATATTTATTCAATCATAATATTTATTTTTTTAAATACAAACTTTGGGGGGAGGGGGCGGGGGGGGGGGGGGGGAAGGGGGGGGGGGGGTGAGAGGGACGACTCCGATAAATTCACTTCCGACATGCGTACGCCAGTGCGAGCGTTTGTTTACGTTTTCTTATATTGGTGGAAACGTAGCATACGCCCAGGGATAGATGATGGAAACTCCAGATGTCCAACTATGTATCTCAGTG
>JAWQFJ010021141.1:12500-35000 GCA_034096865.1 Theodoxus fluviatilis | reverse complement strand
TGAAACGTATTGTAAATAGAAGCTAACCTATTAGTTCTGCCACAAAGACTGTATGAAGGAAATTTCATACGAACATTATACAATGACGAATTGCTTGTCACCCAGGTTTTAAAAAGATTCAGGCAGAATGAAAGCACCTCCACCCCCCTCACTCCTAACAAATGCGAGACTTTTGCGTCAGTGTAAAACTGCCATTCCATCTGCGTTCCGATACACTTCAAGACAACTCCGGAGAGTCATTCGCCTTCTACGAATTCGTCGCTGCTGACTGCCTCGCGCTTCTTGCATCAAAACAGTTTGGGTTTTCTTCCCCATGCGCAACCGTCGTAAAAAAAAAAACCGACATACACTCGGCCCATTTCCCCCCGGGCGCACAAAAGCCTACAGAAGCGTAGCGCCCAGTTCCCACACTTCCTTCAACCCTAGAGCCACCCACCCCCGCCTTCTTGCCGCCCCCACTCCCACCCCACCCCACCCCTCCTTCTGCTCACCCTCGCCTTTCCCTTCACCTGTGGAGGGGGAGGGGGAGGAGTTTTGCGCGGTCGCCTATCTCTATCGAGCTCTCGTCAAGGCTTTATTGTGCTGGCGTGTTTGGGGAAGCGCATGCTGCAAACGAGCGGTGACAGGGTGAGTCAGCGATGAATTTAAATCTTTTTCTCTGGCGCTGTGTTGGGGTCCTGCAGGTCGCCCCGGGCCGCGGCGTCCCGGATAAGCCGCGAGTGTTGACAACGGCCTGCAGGGCGGCGCAGTCGCTCTGGGGGTGGAGAGTGCCGCGCCAACAACACAGTCCCTTCTTGTACACCCGTGCTGAGGAACACTGCAGTCCTCAGTGGCGATGTCGGGGCCAGAGACCCTGAGAAGGTGCAGAGTGAGTTCAGTTAATTTTCGTGCCGACGACTGCGGACCCACGCTAGCACACGATGGCCTTTTTGACTGGCTGTATTAGGTAACTTTTGCTCTCGATGCTGGAGAAGGCAAGTTCTAAGCAGGAAGGTCTTTTCAAGTGCTAACATTTTTTACGAGATACTTTTCTTAGGTATCGCCGTATCGAGTCATTTCAATGCTTGTTCTTTGCACTTCGGTAGCCGATCGAGATGGTGCAAACTCTTACATCGTTGAAAGCCGCACATCATGTGGGCATTGCAGTTCCATTTTGTGAATTTTGTCAACGCCTGTCAGCTGTCCGGAGCTGAAACAAAACAAAACGATGCAAGCTCTTGTACTGAGAATGAATAACGCGAGCATGGCAGCTGCCTGCCATATGTGTCTTCCTGGCTCTCCAGACATGACAAGAACAACGTACTTCCACGACAGTCACTCTGATACGAACTGTTCACACTGCATCAGGGTTAGACAGAAGATCAGATCAGAGGACGTTGTAAGCAAGGGCTAAAGTCGAGATAAAGAAGAGAGCCGTACCGCCAATGCTGCACTGCAATTTCGTACAGTTGCAGCAGTGCAATGGTGCTGACGCACCAGCAGGAGCTGTGCACTCCACAGAACGCAGCACCAGTAGCAGAAGCAGCACTGCCGCTAGGAGTAGCAACACCATCAATAGCAGAAGTAGCAGTAGCAACAGTCCCAGTAGCAGTAGCAGCAGAGTTGGGTTTCCCAGGACTATGATATGCTAGCAAGGGCAATCGAAAAGGAGTTTCCGGTCTTTTTTATAAAGTGATCGCTATAAGCACACAGTAGCCGCTACCACAATTGGGACGAAAAGCAGGCAGTGTCTGGTTTGGAAACGGATTTCTCACGAGAGCTGACGGGCTGGACGTTGCGTATGATTACTGCGATCACTTTTTAAAAACCGGAAAAGCATTTCCGATACCCTTTGACTAGCATATCATAGTCTTGGGATATCCGCCCTTCAGCTATACCTAAGCCGACGACCTATGGGAAGAGGATGTCTACACTCGTGTCAGTGATCGAGAAGGTTTGGATGCCGACAATATAAGCTTCCCGAATACTCTGTAGACAGTGTAAAAATTGTGTTGACCTTGAGACCCATGTACACTGCATTTCATGACTTAGTTTGGAATCACGCATCCTAGGACGCGGACTGCGCTGAGTGGCCGTAGGTGGAAATGGAATCACGCATCCTAGGACGCGGACTACGCTGAGTGGCCGTAGGTGGAAATGGAATCACGCATCCTAGGACGCGGACTACGCTGAGTGGCCGTAGGTGGAAATGGAATCACGCATCCTAGGACGCGGACTGCGCTGAGTGGCCGTAGGTGGAAATGGAATCACGCATCCTAGGACGCGGACTACGCTGAGTGGCCGTAGGTGGAAATGGAATCACGCATCCTAGGACGCGGACTGCGCTGAGTGGCCGTAGGTGGAAATGGAATCACGCATCCTAGGACGCGGACTGCGCTGAGTGGCCGTAGGTGGAAAACGTCGTAGCCCGATGACAAGACAGCCTTCCTCTAGTGAACATCGGGGAGGGGACTTGCAGTTAGGGTGTCTCATTTGAATGATTCCGGCCGTGATGCAGTGGAAAAATACGCAAGATGGAGAGTTGTAGGCGTCAGATTGCGTGCGCTACACAGCCTGATTTTGCAAACTGATTGGAAATGTCACGCAGTCCTTGCCGTGTCCTGCTCTCTGTCGCGTCTCCGAGTTGCAGTTTCCAAACCTGTGGACGATAAACTATAGATTATCGTGAATATGATAGTGTAGTCATGAATATGATAGTCCAGTCATTAATGTGATAGTCCAGTCATGAATATGATAGTCTAGTGGTGAATATGACAGCAATAGCAATCTGAACTCAGAAAAAAGCTGTCTTTCATGACCTTCAAACGGTGAATCGGCAAAGGCTTCATCACGACTACTTTCTGCCTCTTCAGGCCGTTCTCAGTCTCGGCTTCAGTGTGCACTAGACAAGAAATGTCTCTTGCAGAGAGACTCAAACTTCTCTAACTCTCTCGCAGATCACGACAGTTCCACCTGTACCAGCTTATGAAGGAAATGTCGTGGAGTTTTGATAGTCAGATCATCAATCAAAACTTTTTCTACGGTTTACTGCTTTTCTTCTTGAAAATGCATCACGAAAGGGAAGGGATTTGGAAGGTAAAACGTGAATAGGTAACTATACAGGAAGGAAATGAGGGGACGTGGGGGAAGTCGATAGCTTTTCCCACCTGTCGGCCTCTAATGGTCCTTCAAAGCGAGGCCTCTTCGCAGAGCGCAGGTTGAAAAGGCAGGCATGGTGTCAAGGTGACACGAGTCGTAGGAAAAGTCGCACTGTCGCCATGACATTATGTGCAGTTTGAACATTCCTAAACAAAGGGGTCCAACATTTCCTGCAGAATTCAACCCCATTTTCAAAACCTTGTGACCCTGTGTTACTAAACCCGAAGTCCTTATTTCTGTCTTGGAGACAGCTGGATGTTGCAACAGAGTGAAGATTGAAGGAAATTTAGAGAACATTGTCAGGAGTTTATGGTCGAGGGATCCGGTTCGTGACAGTCCTTTTTCAAGATTTCACTCACTTGCAATGGAAAACCTATCAGCTAATACTCTACATGACATGACACACACAAACGTATCCGGTTTTAGAAAACATGAGAGTGCGTACACACACATGCCTACTTTACAAATATTTACGAACATATGCACATGCATATGCATTTCATACATGCACACACACAAATATTGAACTATCATATGATTGTAGGTTCGGTCACTTTCGAAAGGCGATACTGGCTTGGACAATGAGCCCACAAGACACAGTCCGGTTGCACAGCCGTGTGCGCTGTGACTGCTCGTTCCAGAGCCGATGGAGAGGGCTCTGAGAGCCGGAGAACCACAGCCAGCAGCTGCTGACGGAGGCATGGAGGCAGCCCAGGCGCCTTGCCTGATGGTTCGTGTTACACCGTGCATTTGTTGCAAAATAATGTTTTTAAAACGTGTAGTCTTGGAAAGTTCTTCTCCTGCTCAAGTTTACCTCTATGAATGTTTAGATTGGTTTAACCTGGGTCCAATGCGTACTCGACCTGGGTCAGATGACTTTTATGCGTTTGTTATTGGCAGAGGATTTAAAGATCAGTTAAACCTTTCCAATGTCGATGTATCCAAATCAAAGGAGACGGATTCAACGGGACACTCGAGTGCGTTCAGAAATAAATCCCTTGCACCAGCCTGTCGAACAGGTTTGGCTTCCTTGGCCAGGAAGCACACTTGGCTTGGGCATTGCTTGTCCACACGAAATGATGGGGGCGAGTGAGAACTGTGGGGACACGCAGGACATCAGGGGCAATGGAGAAGAGGGCGTGTGGCTACCTAGAGCCCAGCTAGTAAAGCGTGACCACTCCAGTGATGTGGTCATTCAACTGACCGCCCTGCTCAGGTACAACAATCTGGCCCTGAGCCTAATATTCTCTTATCCCTTCCCTTTTCTCTATTCGCTGCTCCTTCTCCCCCGTCCCCCATCCCCAATCTCACCCCCGACCCCCAACCCCCATCTCTACCCCCTTTCTTTCTTTCCTCGTTCTCCACCTCCACCCCTTACTGTCTAACTTTGCCATTTTCTGCTTCTTTTACACGATTCATTCCTACTTTGTTGTACTTCTAACGTCTTGTTCATTTCATCTGCTCGTCCGTCTGTCCGTCCGTCCGTCCGCCCGTCCGTCCGTCCGCCCGTCCGACCGTCCTTCCGTCCGTCCGTCCGTCGGTCAGACGGTCGGTCTGTCGGTCTGTCGGTCAGACGGTCGGTCTGTCGGTCTGTCGGTCGGTCGGTCAGTCGGTCGGTCGGTCGGTCGGTCGGTCGGTCGGTCAGTTGGTCTATCTGCCTGCCTGTCTGTCTGTCTGTCTGCCTGTCTGTCTTTCTGTGTGTGTGTGTGTGTGTGTGTGTGTGTGTTTGTGTGTTTGTGTGTGTGTGTGTGTGTGTGTGTGTGTGTGTGGTGTGTGTCTGTCTGTCTGCCTGCCTGTCTGTCTGTCTGTCTGTCTGCCTGTCTGTCTGTCTGTCTGTCTGTCTGTCTGTCTGTCTGTCTGTCTGTCTGTCTGTCTGTCTGTCTGTCTGTCAGCGTATGAATGCTCGTCCGCGCATGTGTGTATGTGTGTGTGTTTTAGGATGGTGGTGACTTGATGCTGCATACAGCGTGTGACCTCAAACACTTTCCTGACAAAATGGCTGTCAAGTCGTTCAGTGAACATATTCTGTGTTGGAGTTACTCAGACATTAATAATAATATAATGATATGTTTATTTGTAAGGCGCACTTCCTCCACACAGTCAACAAAGTACATAGTGAAGCTCTAGGCGCACACACACACAAACACACGCACACATTATCATACAGTTTGAGCCTGGACATGAAACGCACATACGCACGTTATAATACAACATGCATCCTACACGTGAAGAAACACACACATGCATTATATACAAACATGAGCCTGAAACATTCAGCAAGTACGAAATATTTTCAATAGGACTTAGAGAACAAGTCACATTAGTCACCCGCATTGATACCAGCAACGCTGGGATTGCACAATTAGCACATGGTTGTCACTAAAAAACGTAAACTTGTGGGATACATACATACATACATACATACATACATACATACATACATACATACATACATACATACATACATACATACATACATACATACATACATACATACATACATACATACATACATACATACATACATACATACATACATACATACATACATACATACATACATACATACATACATACATACATACATACATACATACATACATACATACATACATACATACATACATACATACATACATACATACATACATACATACATACATACATACATACATACATACATACATACATACATACATACATACATACATACATACATACATACATACATACATACATACATACATACATACATACATACATACATACATACATATCAACAAGACTTTATTCACGAAGGAGTACAATTTTGTACATAGTGAATAGATACATGATTCATGCGAAATGTAGCACCTTAGGATAGGGTAGAGTCTGACTACTTACAATACTCACGATGGTGGTCGCTTCTTTGGGAGTGTAAACGGGGAGATAGAGACAAAATAGTTTTTTCAATAGAATTGCATGCCAAGTGTACTTATGGGACATAACTGCTGATGGCTTGCTCTAGAAGCATCGTTTAATTTAGCATGATTGTCTCCCTTTGATCACCTGCTATTCAACTGATTGTAGAGAGGATGATATTTTACTGAAGCAGAATACAAAGTGCTGGTTGCATATATTTTTTGAATACACAACAATCATACCCGTGTATACCTGAATATGAATTCACGGCTGTATCAACATAGATCAAACAGTTTCCCATAGTCAGTTAAGCACACACAAACCATATCTATATGTCAACATGGAACAAACTGCTCCCTCATGCTCTACAGAAAAATGTAGTTAATATTTTAGCACAGAACAGGCAGGTGTGACAAGTACACATACGGCTGTATCAACATAGATCAAACAGTTTCTTATAGCTTATTCAGTTAAGCACACACAAACCATATCTGTATATGGGTATGTCAACATGGAACAAACTGCTCCCTCATGCTCTACAGAAAAATGTAGTTAATATTTTAGCACAGAACAGGCTGGTGTGACACGTACACATACGGCTGTATCAACATAGATCAAACAGTTTCTCATAGTTTATTCAGTTAAGCACACACAAACCATATCTGTATATGGATATGTCAACATGGAACAAACTGCTCCCTCATGCTCTACAGAAAAATGTAGTTAATATTTTAGCACAGAACAGGCAGGTGTGACAAGTATACATACGGCTGTATCAACATAGATCAAACAGTTTCTCATAGGTTATTCAGTTTAGCACACACAAACCATATCTGTATATGGATATGTCAACATGGAACAAACTGCTCCCTCATGGTCTACAGAAAAAAGTAGTTAATATTTTAGCACAGAACAGGCAGGTGTGACAAGTACACATACGGCTGTATCAGCATAGATCAAACAGTTTCTCATAGGTTATTCAGTTAAGTACACACAAACCATATCTGTATATGGGTATGTCAACATGGAACAAACTGCTCCCTCATGCCCTACAGAAAAATGTAGTTAATATTTTAGCACAGAACAGGCAGGTGTGACAAGTGCTCATACAGGTGCAGGTTTGCACTCATATAATGGGAGAAGCCTCTCAGTGTTTTTTTTTTTTCTTCTTCTGAACTTGAAGCATGGGCCTCAGCATAGGGGAGGTGGGGAAACGGTACTGTGGGAGAAGACTTCTGAGGAGGGGAGGGGGATTATATGGGGTGGGGGTTGGGGGATGGGGCAAGGTGTATTTGGTGATTCTTTCTTCTTCATTCAATTCTACTCAGGGCAGGACCTGTCTACATCTTTGCTTCCACATTATGTGGGAACCAATCATCGCACTTACTGAAGCATATCGGGCGATGCTCTTGGCTCTGCGGGTTGAGATTCCCATCATTCGCAGTCCGCTAACGAAACGGTTGTGCACAGAACCGAGTGATCCTATTACCAGGGCTATTGTCTTGCACTGAAATCCTAGTTCCTGGATGCACTGGTTGAGGGGCAGGTACTTCTCGAATTTGTGCTGGTAACATTCACTAACAAAGGCATCAAATGGGACTGAAACTTCGACGATGAAGCACGTGCGTGTCGTTTGGTTTATTATGCATACGTCTGGTTTGGTGTGCGTTGCTGCAGTGAAGGCATCAGCGTCAGCGCCGAATTGGGTCGGCTTCACGATTTTGTTTACCTGCATGCTAGACGACGTGTCGGTGGATGTCATGTTTATGCGCACGATTTCGACGATACGGTCATGTCGTTTTTGGATGATGTTTTTGTTTACAGCGCATCCGTTCAGTACATGGCTGACTGTTTCGCTGGCATAACCGCATCTCGCACAGGATTTGGAGTATGTCGTCGGGTAGTACACGTGGAGGAGAGCGTTGCACTCTAGTAGTTGCAGCCTGCCTTTTGTTATAAATTGCACTATCTTGTCACTAAGGTGCATGTTAGTGAGGTGGGAAGAGGACAGTGCGTAGTCTATGTCGTCTACACGTGCTAGCCGGCCTTGGGATGTTTTTTCTCTCCACTCCTGGTGCACGTTCTGCAGGTGCTGACTCTTCAAGAACATGTAGAGGCTGTGGGCGTCGCTTATATTGACGTGTATGTCTTCATCTACCTCTATGCTCATGACGAAATCTTCTTCCTCGTTTCCTCGCAGGCGGGTCTTGAGTCGGCCGCATAGCTCATTGATGTGCACCCACTGTGATCGACGCCAGTTGACTTTTCCAGGCTTGACAAGTCGGTAGTTGTTGTCTGTCAGGTACCAGGCAAAGCAGTTGTCTGTCTCGGTGCTGGTTCGCTTGCATTTTCGCTTGTCGAGGTGTAGCTGGAGCGACTTGCGCGCTGTACATCGTGTCTGTGTGTCCGTGTTGTTGAGCAGGTCTAGGAAGAAAGACAACTTTTTGGCATGGTAGGTCGATCGCGGGCTCAGCAGTCCTAGGCCTCCTTTGCTTCTGGGAGTGAACATGAAGGCTCTGTTAGAAGAGTTGTTCAGTCCTAACCAATGTCTTACAAAGGAGACAATTGTGTTCTCAAATGTGTCGAGGACCTTTTCCGAAACTATCATGTTGGGATAGTAGAAGTGCAGCTTTGAGGAGGCCATGGTGTTGACGGCTTGCAATTTCGCTGCTACTGGAAGGGGTGAAGTGTCGATTTTTTCCATTGTTCTCTCAAACTCTGTCACGATTTCTTGGATCTGTCTCTCTTCAGCTGTTGCACTCAGATCTATGTCGTGGCCCAGATACCTATATGGTTGTGTCTTTCCGTAGCGGGGGATGGCCATGTTTTGGATCATGGCTTCAGTTGATGAAGTACTGTCTTTTTTGCTCCAATTGTTTCCACTTCTCTGACCATGGAGCAGTGCACACTTTCGGTGTTTTATTTGCATTCCGGAGTACTTCATGAATAGCTCCGTTTTTCTGATTGCTTCCTTCATTCTGTCCTCAGTTATTGCTGTCATCACCACGTCATCGACGTATCCCTGTATTGGGGTGGGTATGTTCGGTGTTGTGAAGTCTCGCTCCACCCATCTCAGCCATTTGTCGATTCCTTGTTCAAACGCAATCACCGACCATGGACAGCCCTGAATGATGCCTTTCCTCCGCGTGATGCTTGCTGTGAGGCCGGAGGCAGTTTTGACTTGGAAGGACGAGTTAGTGTAGATATCCCGTGTTATTGCGACTATTTGCTCAGGATATCCCATCTCGTTCATTTCCCGGATCATTAGTTCATGGTCGATGCTACCGAACGCGTCTTTGATGTCGATGAAGCCTATGTACATCTTGGAAGACTGGTGCAGAAAGTCGGCTATGTGGGTCTTGAGAGTGAAGACGTGCTCTTGCAGACCGTTTCGTGGCATAGCGCCCTTCTGACGAGTTGATAGCCTGCACGTATCGACTATCCATGGGACCATTTTCTGTTGAATCATTTTCATATACAGCTTGTAACTTGTACATAGCAGGGAGATCGGGCGCCAGTCCTCAATCTCGAGTGGGTTGCCGTTCTTTTTCGGGACCAGTGTGATTACTGCATGTTTCCAGTCTGTTGGTACTCGTCTGTTCTTGGCACATATGTTCATGATTGTGGTGAGAGCAGGAGCGAGAGCGTGTTTGTTTTTCTTGACGTGTTCGTACGTGACTCCGTCTGGCCCTGGTGCCCGGCGCGTGGGGAGTGAGCTAATCGTGTACTCGGTCTCTTGTACAGTGAAGTCAATTTCAGGCTGAGTCCACTCTGGTGGTGAAATGTCTAACTCGTCCTTCCATGGGGGCAGGGGGCATCATTAAGAGATCGCTCGCACTGCCGCTGAAAGTGCTCGTGGACGCGTGTCTTGTCAATCTGGCAGCCTATCTGCGTGGTCCTGTGACAGTTGTTCTGTATAATGTCGATTGCCTGCTTCTGCCTCTCTTGCCACATGCGTACCAGATCCCCCTTCGAGATGATTGCTTTGTCTTGTCTGTGT
Source organism: Theodoxus fluviatilis (assembly GCA_034096865.1). NCBI lineage: Eukaryota > Metazoa > Mollusca > Gastropoda > Cycloneritida > Neritidae > Theodoxus > Theodoxus fluviatilis. The sequence continues at coordinate 24,961 of JAWQFJ010021141.1, read as the reverse complement.
TGGTTATTGTTATGTCCGCCTCGCGGGCGGTTCGTAAACCACGTGCAAATATTGTTGTGGATGAAAGTAAGCGAATAGTCAATTTCTGACAACAACCTATCAATCTCAGTATTAAAAAAGTCATGCAGAGAATCGGGTAGGTCAACTGGGAAATAGCGTAGCGCGCGAGCAGCAAATCTCAGGAAAGGGAGGCTGTATGACGTACCGTTCGGTTTCGTATGATGAAACGTGCCGTCTCTGACGAACACGGTCTGCACAGCGGAAAGGAGAGCGAGCCACTTTGCTGGGTTGCGGTGATCGTAAGTCCGTTTAGTTCCGAGTGGTTTCGTTGCAATAGCTCTTCGAAAGCGTCTCTCCCCTGTCTCGAATTCGTTCCACTCTGAGTCAGTGCATACCTTCAGGTAGCGAGTCCAGGCATGGTGATCGAAAATATCGAAGCCAAGTGAGGTTTCTGTACCTCTGCCATCATGGCGGTGAGTTGATGTCACGAGCTTCGTTGTAGTTTCTCGTATTCTTCCCGTTCTAACTGCATCCTTGAGTGCCGAACGAATCCTGTCGACGTAACCCATACTTGCTTTGGTGCATACCTTACTTGCAGCTGAATTTTCGACGTCAGCAACGACGGGTGTACAGGCAAGCGCGGTGAAAATGGTACAGAGCAGGAATAGCCTGCCTGCACCATCCGCCATCTTGCCACATACATACATACATACATACATACATACATACATACATACATACATACATACATACATACATACATACATACATCACATACATACATACATACATACATACATACATACATACATACATACATACATACATACATACATACATACATACATACATACATACATACATACATACATACATACATACATACATACATACATACATACATACATACATACATACATACATACATACATACATACATACATACATACATACATACATACATACATACATACATACATACATACATACATACATACATACATACATACATACATACATACATACATACATACATACATACATACATACATACATACATACATACATACATACATACATACATACATACATACATACATACATACATACATACATACATACATACATACATACATACATACATACATACATACATACATACATACATACATACATACATTCATACATACATACATTTACACCGGCGCCGCTACATCGTCACAGATGACGGCGGACTTATGACACAATCATGGACGTATCGCAACGAGTGTGGTAGCCTCGAGTGACGTGTGGATCTTGGCAACCCCAAAGAAAGAAATGAAATCCCTGGCAAATCACTACGCATACGGCTGCGTTTACACTCGCGAATTGCAGTCATGGCGACGTGTTTATGGGTTTACTCTTAGAGAACAAAAAGTAAAATGATGCAACACAAACAATGAAAACGCGTACACATGTTTGCAGAAGACATCGAGGTGACTGTAAACAGACGAGAGTTATGTATTTTGAGAATGATGTACAGCAAGGCGAAATACTTGCAAAGCATGGTTTTTATTTGTTAACTGACACTGATAAAATATGTGATACACTCTACGCTCCTTAACAATCGCGGTATTGCTTTCAAGGCCACATTCTACATATATTATATGCGTTCGAAGGATAGGAACAAAATCAAACTTACCTCCTCTTAACTCCGGTTGAGAGACTCCAGACTTTTTTTTCAGGCCAGCGGCCCATAACAAAGAGTCATTCAGCATAAGTACAATACAATATACTCTAACATATATCAAGAAAGTTCATTGATTACAATTTGGAACGAATTTTACCTTGGTCCTATGGACAGGATGTCAACAATTCACTTCGTCTCTGCAATGCATAGTATACGTGTATATACATCGCTGTTTGTCGAGTTTCATTGATCGGCATGCCATCAATCAAGTAACGGAAGCCTGTTCTCTTTGCTCTTGGTACATATTCTTCGACATATTTTGTCCTTAGGTCTTGGAATCTGTGACAATATAATGTGATGCGTTCTCCACTTTCATCAGCTTCTTTTGCATTATGAACATCACATTTCATCTCTTTGCGTTGCTGCATATGTATCTACTGACGCTGGAGAACTCATTTATGTTACTCCTGAATCGAATAAAAGTATTTCTAAATTTCATTGTGTTTATAAAATCTACGTATTTTTCTGTCTCGAACTCTTGTTTCAATTCTCGGTACACTCTGAATCTTTCACAGTCCATTTTACTGTAACAATCTCGTAGTCATTGATGAAGGTTCTTTACAAAGCTGTGTTTGTTAGAGACACCTTTGTTAATCCATACATATACTCCGGTTGAGAGAGAGAAAGAGAGAGAGAGAGAGAGAGACAGACAGACAGACAGACAGACAGACAGACAGACAGACAGACAGACAGACAGAGACACAGATACACAGAGAGAGAGAGACAGAGAGAGAGAGACAGAGAGAGAGAGACAGAGAAAGAGACAGAGAGAGAGACAAAGACAGAGAGACAGACAGAACCACAGAGACACAGAGAGACAGAGAGAGAGAGGCAGAGAGAGAGACAGAGAGAGACAGAGAGAGACAGAGAGAGACAGAGAGAGAGACAGAGAGAGAGACAGAGAGAGAGAGAGAGACAGAGAGAGACAGAGAGAGATAAAGAGAGAGAGAGAGAGAGAGAGAGAGAGAGAGACAGAGAGAGAGAGAGAGAGACACAGAGAGAGAGAGAGAGAGAGAGAGAGAGAGAGAGAGAGAGAGAGAGAGAGGCGAGTTGAAGCAACGGCCTCTTGAAAAGTTCCAAAAATCTGCCAAAAATCATTTTCTCAGCGTACAGATAAAGTAAATGAAATGTTAAAAAGATTCTGACGATTTTAGTACTGATCCATCTCAACAACTGCTCAATAACTCAACATCTCAAGTTTCTAAGTTGTTATGAGCGAAACTTTACGGGGAAAAGAGCACAAGAATTGCGCAAATCATTGAATTTTATGAGGGCATTGAAGCAGTGCTTCTCGGAAATGTTCCGAAACTTAAAAATTATTACTGTTATATTCAAGGGTAACTTTTACGTCCTTCACCGGTCTGTGGGCTTCTTTCCCATGACACTGGAGAGGCAGTGGGAAATCCACGCGGCAGCAGGTTGCAGGGGGCTGAGGGTTAGGGGTCAGAGGTCGGGGGGTGTGAGGCCATAAAAGATATCCAAGGTGGAAGGTGCAAAGCAAGGGGGGAAGGGTCGCTGAGAGGGGGGAAGGGGGGCGGGGGTGAAGGCGAGCGGTTAAGAAGGGCAGGAGAAAAGAGAGACCAGATTTCCTCACAAATCCACCAGTCTTTCCCAACGGTGGACAACGTCCTTTCAGCAATGCGGCAAAGTTTAATGCGGCACGGTCAGCCCAGAAGAAGTAGAAGGAGAGGGGAGAGGGGTGAAGGAGGAGTGTAAAAGGGATACAAGATACAAGATACAAGATACTTTATTGTCCTCATTGTACAAGGAAATTCGTTTTGTCGGTGGCAAAAACATAATACATACATACAAAAAGTGAAACGTTCAAGAAGTTCAACATTAATTAACTCAATCACAGCGCTCAAGTTATGGAGTCCACACACTAATCATAGGCCATAAAATAAGATAGCATGCAATTGTATCATACTTTATTACTCTAACAAATGTAATAACACCATGTTACTTCAAGTAAATATACACACTGAACACGCGCATCAGAAATAGTAAACATACGTGGGGATGTACGTGCGTTTCCGGAGAAACGGGATGGGAAAATACTTTCCATGGTTGGAATCAAAGTGGACAGCGGTCATTTTAAGCAACAGACTGAAAGGGAGGGGGTGGGGGTGGGTGGGGGTAGGATGGGGGTGGGGCTGAGGGAGGCAGAGGACAAGGAGAAGGAAGCAATAGGGAAGGAAGAAAAGAGACGTTGCAGGACTTGAGGTGTCCAGCAGAATGGAATTGGTAAAGCAATATAATAATCCAACCTACAATGACTATAGTCAATGTCTTCGCAAGTTGCACAGAGGGGGAAAGAGTTGGGATATTGACGGAATAAAGGAAAGAGGGATTACAGAAAAAGAAATTCCATGTTTGTCGACCAAACATTATCTCATCATTCACGTTGCATCTCCTTGCCCTATCTCCACCCCACCCCAATCCCTCCCACCTTACCGCCCCCCTCCCTCTCGCTCCTCCTTCGCTTCATCCCCTCTCCATCATTTTCTTGCAAGCTGACGATCAAATCCCTGGCTCTCCCTTTGAGTCATTCCACAACAGTCCAACAAGCGCTGCCCAAAACGCGACAGATTTCCATAGAGTGGAGGGGGAGGGGGCGCAAATGAGGAGGTGTGTGCGGGGGAGAGAAGGGGGGGGATCTGAAAAGAAATCTGCCATCGCCAATGCCCACCTCTAAGTGTGGCCAGAGAAGGCGCAGGGGGGGGGGGGGGGGGGGGGGCAGAGGAGAGGGGGAGGAGGTGAGCGGTGATCCACACAATTAAAACGCGAGCGAGGAATGTCTAATCACAGGCCCTGAAAGCAGACGCGCGCGCCCGACCGTGAAGAGGGCTGACGTTCCCACACTCGCCTGGGCCTCGCCTGGCCACGTGCGACTGTTGACTTCCCCGCTCCCACGGTCCGGTCCGCCCGACATTCCAGCACTAGTGGAGACGCAGGGTTGCCGCCGAACATCTGCTCGCTGGCCAATCGCGCGCGAGGCTGGCGCATGCCGTTTCGTGGTCTCGGGGGCGCGCGCTCGCTGTGATTGGCTGCGTCTGCTGGTATGGAGCGTGGGAACGCGCGCTGGGACGGCTTCACACCTTGGTCTGCGGCGTGTGCTGGGCGCTATATAAAGCCACCTGACCGCTCCCCTCCAACCAGTCTGTCAGCTTGTCACGAGACAGGGTAGCTGGAGCTAGAGCGAGCGAGCGTAGCGGAAGAAGAGAGAGGACAAGTTGAGCGAAGTGCTTCCAAGCTGGATTCTGTGGAAAGGAAGATGAACATGATGGGGGATGTGGACATGGAAGACTCTCCTAGCCCTCGGCCCCACTCGAGCTCCTCCAACCGTCGGGTAAGTCCATTGATTGATTTGTGTGATTACAACTTCTGACCGAGTGCCCAACAGGTGCTATCACTACTTTTCTTCCTGCACGGTCCCCATCCAACTGTCCAGCACAACAGATGGTCGCAAGTTGTTTCACTCCTGAGTCCTCGGAGCTGCTACACTTCAGTGTGTGTTCACTTGAGAAGTTTGTGAATTATTTGTGAACATTTTGAAAGGATAGTTTTTACTTCTTCCCGTTGTCTGTGTTTACAAATTTCTTCCATTTTGAAGAAGAGTTATCGGTAAACATGCTATGGTCGAATAATGGGTTACCATTGGTCTTCACTTAGAGCCTTTATAAAGTTTAATCTTGAATGCAGAGCAGCTTGATTTGGAGGCAGTTCCACTTGTGTCGGGTTAGTGGTTGAGAAGAGCCAAGCTTGCAATGACTGGCTTACTCATTTTTCTCTCTTCGCATTGCAGACCAACAAACCTTTGGTGGAGAAGCGGCGGAGAGCAAGAATCAACAGCTGTCTGTCGCAGCTCAAGTCTCTGGTGCTACAGGCCATGAAGCAAGATGTAAGTTTCGTTGTCTCTAATCCGTCTCTGCTGCTCATGCTCACCCTCTAAAACGATCTCCGCCACCTCCCTGTCAGCTTCAGTAACGGTTTACTGTATGTCAATGCTGGTCAATGTAAACCTACTTTTGTCACAGTTGGAGGGCTGTGATGCTATATTTAGTGTTCACAGCTCCGATGAAATGTGATATGCACAACTGCGTTAATCACACTCTCGCAAGGGATGCTGGTGCCCGATATATCAGTTTTGTCCCAATGTAAAGCACAGAATTCGTCGTTCAGTTTGAATTATTTATTTTGCCCCATATGTATGTTGTTTACAAAGACGTGACAGTTTTTCATCTGTTTTTCAGAGCGCCCAGTTCTCTCGTCTGGAGAAGGCAGACATCTTGGAGATGACTGTCAAGTACCTGCGTCACCTACAGAGACAACAGGTCTCGGTTGTCATGGCAGCTAACCCGGAAGTAGCAGCCAAGTACAGAGCGGGTTTCAGCGAGTGTGCCAACGAAGTGATGCGGTACCTGGGCCCAGGCTCCGGCATCAGCCATGACGTCAGAGCTCGCCTGAACGACCATCTAAGTGGCCGTCTGACTGGCACCAGGGGTCCCAGCCCTACCCCCCAGCCCCTGGACCCCTCACCCCAGCCCATTCACGTCGCACCCTCGTCTGTACACCCGGCACCGGTGTCCCCACCTAGGGACGACGTCACAGAAACCATCCCCAGTCCGCAGGCAGTCGCCATCCACTCAGTCTCTCCCAGACCCTCGCCTCCCGGACTGCCCCCCCACGGGGTCTCCCAAGGCCAGGAGGGGTCGTGCCTGATGCAACCCCTGCAGATCCAGATCCCGGAGCGAGGGGGCTCTCTTAACCCTGACAAGGCCCCCGCCCCCCACCAGGGTCTTCTGCTCATGCCCATCCTCCCTGTGCACCCTGCGGCCCGGGGACTGGGCGTCCAGAGTTCAGGAGTAATCACCTCTGGCCCGAACCTTGCCCCCAAGCCAGCTCGCTCCTCCCCCCAGACATTGGAACAGCCCTTCCACAGCAAAGTGGCTTTCCTAGCACCCCGACCCCCTTCCGCCAAAGCCCCCACCCCTCCCACCTCCATCCCCACCCCCGTCTCCACGGCCACACCCGTTCGCATTTTGGTGAGCCCAGCCCCAACTCCCGGGGTGCTGAGGCGACCCATAGGGGTGTCCCATCCCACCCCCATCAAGCTGTCCCCCCCTCCTGCCCACAGCGGACTGGAGAAGATGGTGGAGGGGCCAATCAAGGCCTACCCCCACTTTCAGCCCCTGCTCTGCGCCCCTGAGCACTGTTCCCTGCGAGAGGAGAAGCTGTGGCGCCCCTGGTGAGCGGGAGATGGGACAGAAACACTCAAGACTGCCGTGATGTGGAGAACGAATGAATTACTGCTTGGCAGAATATGTAGAGACGTTGATTTGAGACAACGGAAACTGACGGTGCTAAAAGAGTTTGTGGTGGGACTTACACTGGACCTGTCGCTTGCAAACTTTCCGTGCGATGTATAAGGAGAGACACTGCTGATCACCAGTGCGTTTTGACCCTGCTATAGATTGGTCTACTTTGCAGTGACTGGACTCGTGTGACGCAAACTGGTGTACTGCCAGGTGTGTGTACTCGCGCCTGCGTGTTCTGCATGTTTTGTGTGCTTGTGTGCGTGCATGAGTACACGAGAGAGAGAGAGAGAGAGAGAGAGAGAGAGAGAGAGAGAGAGAGAGAGAGAGAGAGGGGTCGTGAACTTGCGTGAGAGAGAGTGAGAGAGAGAAAGAGAGAGAGAGAGAGAGAGAGAGAGAGAGAGAGAGAGAGAGAGGTCGTGAACATTCGTGCATGTGATAATGAGACTATCGCGTTTTACTGTGTACTTCAATTGATCTCTTCGGTCTGTGCATTGGACTTTCGCAAAGGCAGCATGCATATTTCCATTTGTCCATCCATCCGTCTCTCATTCCCTCCACCGACAATCCAGCCATTTTTTTATCAGCGTCATGTGTGTGTGTGTGTGTGTGTGTGTGCGCGCGCGCGCATGTGTGTGTGTGTGAGAGAGAGAGAGAGAGAGAGAGAGAGAGAGAGAGAGAGAGAGAGAGAGAGAGAGGCTCAGAAGGGGGTTCCTTAAACCAAACACCTCCGAGACTTTATATTCCATTCATCCACATAATTCTGCATTCCTTGCATTCATGTTCATTGAGGTACAAGTCAACTCACATTTGCTCACAGTCGACCTTGCAGACCATTTCATGGCGTGTTCTTTGTTTACATTAGAACCAGGTGTGCCTTCACTTTTGTTGACACTCAAACCGACTGCCTTCTATTTCATCCCACTGATGTGCATGTATCGATATTGTGTATCGGTAGTTGTTCATTGCCATGTGCCTGCACGCTAAACTTTCCATGGAAAGCAAGTCTTGTGACACTTCCAAGGGACCAAGCATGTGTTTGTTGTTCTTCACATGCCTCCACAACGATCTTCAATGCCAGGTTTAGCCATGTGTTGTGGCATATATTTTTTACTGGTGTGATATTGAATACAATGAAATAGACGTAAACATAATAAATGTTTGAAATAATTCCACTGTTACTTCTCATTCTGAAGGAGAGAGAGAGAGAGAGAGAGAGAGAGGGGGGGGGGGGGGACCTCCTTGTAGTATTCTTATCAGTTGATGTTTACCCTTTGTTTTAACCTGCATACACATGAGAGTGCGTTCTTACAAACATATACGTGCATGCACAGAGAGAGAGAGATGGGGGGGGGGGGGGGGGGGGGAGAAAACCACCTTAATAGTATCCTTATCAAGTCATTTTTACCCTTTGTTTTAACTTGCACACACATGAAAGTGCGTTCCTACAAACATACACGCACGCACGCACATACACACTGAGACAGACAGACAGACAGACAGACAGACAGAGGGACAGAAAGAGGGAAAGGGAGAGAGAGAATCTTATGGAAATGACATCGAATGCAATGTGTGTGTGAATGTGTGTGTTGTGTGTATGTCTATGTATACATGTATGTATGTGTGTGCGCGTGCGTAAGCGCGCATGTATGTGTACATATGTGCGAGCGCGCGCGCGCGCGTGTGTGTGTGTGTGTGTGTGTGTGTGAGAGAGAGAGAGAGAGAGAGAGAAAGAGAGAGCACTTCAAAGATTGCGGCCACGATTAATGCATGCAATGTGTAGATCTCATCCGCTGCCTCCCCCACCACAAGACGCTCATAGCTCCCTTCTCAAGACCCAGCCATGGAAATATGCAGTGGTGCTACTGTCAGTCCAGTCCACCACAAGACGCTCATAACTCCATTCTCAAGACTCAGCCATGGAAATATGCAGTGATGCTACTGTCAGTCCATTCCACCACAAGACGCTCATAACTCCCTTCTCAAGACCCAGCCATGGAAATATGCAGTGATGCTACTGTCAGTCCATTCCACCACAAGACGCTCATAACTCCCTTCTCAAGACCCAGCCATGGAAATATGCAGTGATGCTACTGTCAGTCCAGTCCACCACCTCCCCTCAATGCGACCATGACTACACTTAAGGAGGCAAGGCAAGGAGCGTGGAGGTTTCCAACTCACAGAGCAACACTCGCAGACAGCGTCGACAGAACTGTGCGTGGACACTGGCGCAGGATCAAGAGCCACTGCACCCCCCCCCCCCTCCAGCTACATGCACCCCCCCCTCCAGCTACATGCACCCCCCCCCCCTCCAGCTACCTGCACCCCCCCACCTCCAGCTACCTGCACCCCCCCCCCCCTCCAGCTACCTGCACCCCCCCACCTCCAGCTACCTGCACCCCCCTCCCTCCAGCGACCTGCACCCCCCTCCCTCCAGCTACCTGCACCTGGGGCCAGATCGATGAATTGATGAGTCGAGATATCTGCGTCCCGATCACGGCCTAAATCTTCACGACTTCCCTCCGCAATCCCCACCCACGATCATAGAAATTGATAACGTCCTAGGAGTTTGACATTCACTCTTTCAAACCTCCCCTTCACCCTTCTCCTTCCCCTTACACTCGGTACACCCCTCCCGCTCCCTTCCTCTGTACACTACTCAAAATTTGAATATCATCAGCTGATCAGTTATACAGAGTCAAGAATGCAGAGAGAGAGAGAGAGAGAGAGAGAGAGAGAGAGAGAGAGAGAGAGAGAGAGAGAGAGAGAGAGAGAGAGAGAGAGAGAGAGAGAGAGAATAAAATGTTGTTGTATCGAAGTTATCAGCGCAATGAAAATAATTATAGCCTCCACCTGAGATTGAGGCCGATCCAAAGCTTAAATCGGAGCAAAGACGCCAACACTGAACATCTGGTCAAAATGTGTGCAAAAATTTAACGTAGCTGAAGTAGAAGTGTCGAAATCTCAGCAGTGCAGACCTCGCAGTCAATCATAAAGCTTCTTCTCTCACACGAACTCCACGACAAACGCGTGACGAAGTTGTTGGGGGTGGGTGGAGAGTGGAAAGAGGGGGTGAGGACGGGATACAGGTTGCGAAGAAAGCCATGGGTTGAGAAGAGGAAGATGGGCGTAGAACGAGGAAGGGGATTGTACACAGGCATCAAACGTCAAAACCATCCATTAAATCCTGCTTTGACTTTCAAACTGTTTTTAAAATGCACATAATTCTGAGCTCCGAAATCACGAGGCTTAGCGCGTCATTGCCAAGTCTCGTCACATGTGGCCACCACAGCGGAGAGGGACAGCAGGAGTGGGGAGGGTGTGCAGGACGGGAAGAGAGGGGGGGGGTGATATTGGAGGACAGGGCAGAGAAAGGGAGGGGGGAGGAGATCAGAGGGGATGGGCCTCTCCATTTCCTCTCAAGCGGGGCGCCAGGACGTCCGAGGCAGCGGTGGGCGGGGTTTTCCCACACTGGCAAGGGGGGCCCAGGGCGCGGATTACCATCGTGGCACGCGCTCGCGTTTATTTTTGCCGCAGACCGCAGTGATTGACAGCGTCACGCACCGGGGGTCGACCGACGACGACCCTGGGGTCACGGTCAGCCAATCAAATCGCGTGGCTGCCCTCGGGGCGCTATTTCGGGCCAACGGCGCGCGCGCTGTGTTGGTATGCGACCGTGGGAATCGTTCGAGGTACGTAATACGCTATAGACGGGTAAGAATGGCCTGCAGACGATGTAGCTCCACTTCGTGGCGAGTGGCATTAGCTGGGATAATGCCCGGAGCAAATAAGTTCTTTGTGGAAGACCGGGACCCGGCATATGTCATTGGGCACCCTCCCACACCCACCTGGACTCTGTCGCGAGCCACCGCGAAGGGGGTGGGGGTAAGCATGGGGACGGAGGAGACGGGGGTATTGGAGACAGGGGGACAGACGACGGGGAGAGGGGAGAAGGAGACAAGACGACAGAAGAAAGGACTCGCGGCATCTGAAACCTGTGGGAATGAGGAGAGGGAGAGAGGAGGAAAGTACAAAAGAACGGACTGAAGAGTGCAAGAGTGAGCTGGAGAGGAAAGCCAAGACTGGGGGGGGAGGGGGGGGGGGGAGGGATGGAATCACTGGTAGTGTGGGAGCAATAAAGAGACAACACACAGGAGTACCACCAGTCACGTGGTAGGGGGTGGGAAGGAGGGACTGACAGATCAAGTGTGCGCAGTGCTGCTGACTGACACGTGTTGCAATTGTGCAAAATAAAATGCAGCAGGAGCATTTTAGGGGGACGTCGTGTTGTTGGATGGTCGAGGCGACCGGTCAAACAAAGACAAGAGTTGGCTTTTTTAATAAGTAAATCTCATCTGCAGGACAACGTGTCCAGATTGATGCAAAAGCAGCATGTGCATAGAAAAAGGAGAAACGCAACAAGTTCATCATCCGACTTTGCTTTTCAGCAAATACTATGATAATTATGTAAGTTTACCCTCGAAATAAAATCCCTGGAGAGAGAGAGAGAGAGAGAGAGAGAGAGAGAGAGAGAGAGAGAGAGAGAGATTCATTTCCAAGATATGATGACGATGAAACCCGAAATTGTCGTTCAACTCTTCGTCACTAAGTAAAAGTCTCTCAAGGACTCCTTCTGTCATGAAATACACGGATACTGGGCCGATCGAACAGAAGCCTGCCACCTTTCCACTGAGTGGTGTTGACATGTTTCGACGTCAACCCCAATTTCGAGTTTTTTATAGTAGCAATGTGAATAAATTATTAATGTAGTGAGAATTTAATACTGTTATTGGAAAACGTTTTCCTTGAATGGGTTTCATTTATCCTATTTTTAAAAGCGTTTCCCGTGCGAAACGGAGAAAAAGTTGCTATTTTTAAAAGCGTTTCCCGTGCGAAACGGAGAACAAAATGGCGACGAATCTCGCTGTACTTCCGAAGTGTTGTAGCTCGTCACTCCTGGTAGATGGTACAAGTAGAATGCACGTGGATTGACCATGTTGTTACTTCCTAAGGAACCACTACATAATGGGTAGATGCTGGATGCGGGCCCTGGGGAGGGAGAGGGAAGGCAGGACACAGCAGGCTGACAGCGGCAGCAACACGTGGACAGAAATCAGAAAGGATGACAGCCTTAAATTGCACTTCGCAGTGGTGATGTTGAGAGAGAGAAATGTATGCCATTGTTACTAACACGACAGAATTAATTCTCTCTCTGTCTCTGTCTCTCTCTCTCTGTCTGCCCCCCCCCCCCCCCCCCCCCCGCCCCCCCTCCCCCCTCCTCCTCTCATCGTCTCAACACACACACGCACACACACACACACACACGCGCACACACAACACACACACACACACACACACACACACACACACACACACACACCTCTTACCACCAGGGGGGGGGGGGGGGGGGTGACGTG
>JAWQFJ010021141.1:0-10000 GCA_034096865.1 Theodoxus fluviatilis | reverse complement strand
GGAAGCTTGATATTTCTGTGTATTGTCCTGCTCTTTCTCCATCACCTCCTCCTCCTCCTCGTCCTCTTCCTCCTCCTTTTCCTCCTTCTCCTCCTCCTCTTCCTTCTCCTCCTCCTCCACTTCCTCCTCCTCCTCCTCTTCCTCCTCGTCCTCCTCCTCCTCCTCCTCCTCCTCCTCCTCCTCCTCCTCGTCCTCCTCCTCGTCCTCCTCCTCCTCGTCCTCCTCCTCCTCGTCCTCCTCCTCCTCCTCCTCCTCCTCCTCCTCCTCCTCCTTCCTCTTCTGTCACTACTATTACCTCCTCCTCTTCCTCCTCGTTCTCCTCCTCCTCTTCCTCCTCCTCCTCCTCCTCCTCCTCCTCCTCCTCCTCCTCCTCCTCCTCCTCCTCCTCTTCCTCGTCCTCTTCCTCGTCCTTTTCCTCGTCCTCCTCCTTTTCCTCCTTCTCGTCCTCCTTCTCGTCCTCCTCCTTCTCGTCCTCCTCCTCTTCCTCCTCCTCGGCCTCCTCCTCCTCCTCCTCCTCCTCCTCCTCCTCCTCCTCCTCCTCTTCCTCCTCCTCGTCCTCCTCTTCCTCCTCCTCCTCCTTTTTCTCCTTCTCCTTCTCGTCCTCCTCCTCCTCCTCCTCCTCCTCCTCAGGCACATGACGTCATTGCGCGACTGGAATGGACCTTGAGCTTGTTGTTACTGCTCTTTGATTCGCTGGATGGATTAAAGCGTGCGGCCTATCAGCCTTTGCAGGCTATGTAATGCAGTTGATATAGAAATCACTCGAACTAGTTAGATTAAGAGCAAGTCGCGCGAGCGCACTGAGCCAATCACTGCCCCCCCCCCCCCCTCTCTCTCTCTCTCTCTCTCTCTCTCTCTCTCTCTCTGTCTCTCTCTCTCTCTGTCTCTCTCTCTCTTAGTGCACATTGCCTGTGACAAATAATTTTAATTGAATTATATTCCTATACATACGCGATGATGATACAGTTCTATGCTTCACCTAGGGACTTATAGCCAACGGCGAATGTTTTAAGATCTGTACATTAAGAACATTTAATTCATGCATGATGAACATTAGATCATCACATTTCACCTATGTACATTTCACTCATTGTCTTTTCTGTACATAAATTGCATAGTACTAAGACGGGTCGTCGGCCGCAATAAAGCAATCAATCTCTCAATCTCTCTCTCTCTCTCTCTCTCTCTCTCTCTCTCTCTCTCTCTCTCTCTCTCTCTCTCTAACAAATAGACAGACAGACACACGGACGGACGGATGGACAGATAGACACACTGTACAGATAAACAGTCAGTCAGGTAGGCAGACAGACAGACAAGCAAATAGGCAGTCAGTCAGGTACGCAGGTAGACAGACCAGCAAATAGGCAGTCAGTCAGGTAGACAGACAGACAGACAAGCAAATAGGCAGTCAGTCAAGTAAGCAGACACAGACAAGCAAATAGGCAGTCAGTCAGGTAGGCAGACAGACAGACAAGCAAATAGGCAGGTAGATAAGTAGGCAGGTAGGCAGACAGACAGACAAGGAAACAGGCAGTCAGTTAGGTAGGCAGACAGACAGATAAGCAAAAAGGCAGTCAGCCAGATAGGCAGACAGACAAGTAAATAGGCATGTAGGCAGACAGACAGACAATCAAATAGGCAGGTAGGCAGACAGACAGACAGACAAGCAAATAGGCAGTCAGTCAGGTAGGCAGACAGACAGACAGACAAGTAAATAGGCAGATAGGCAGACAGACAGACAGACAAGCAAATAGGCAGGCAGTCAGGTAGGCAGACAGACAGACAAGCAAATAGGCAGTCAGTCAGGTAGGCAGACAGACAGACAAGCAAATAGGTAGGCAATCAGGTAGGCAGACAGACAGACAAGCAAATAGGCAGATAGTCAGGTAGGCAGGTAGCTAGGCAGACAGACCGACAAGCAAATAGGTAGGCAGTCAGGTAGGCAGACAGACAGACAAGCAAATAGGCAGTCAGTCAGGTAAGCAGACAGACAGACAAGCAAATAGGCAGGTAGGTAGGTAGGCAGGTAGGCAGACAGACAGACAAGCAAATAGGTAGGTAGTCAGGTAGGCAGACAGACAGACAAGCAAACAGGCATGCAGTCAGTCAGATAGATGACCAGGACGAGAGACACTATAAAGACAAGCACACAGACACACATACAAGCACGCACGCACACACACACATACACAAACGCACGCACGCACGCATGCACGCACGCACGCACACACACACGCGCACACACACACACACGCACGCGGAAAAGGATTCACAGGCAGAGACATTAACACAGACACGCACAGACATGGGTAAACACGCAAACACACAGGTAGCACACAGAGACACACTAACATTCAGACAACGACCGTGGTGACGATGACGACGACGACAACGACGACGACGAGGAGGAGGAGGAGGAGGAGGAGGAGGAGGAGGAGGGAAATTAATGATGATCGACGACGACAGCGATGACGACATAGACACCCAGACAACAGCTCATAAAAGATGAAGTCCAGATCGAGGTAGCAACAAAAACAGCTTTTGGGACGAGCAGGCTCGGATTCGATGCAAAGCAACGGTAGAGAGTGGACGACACAGAAGAATTATGAAATCACTGGCAATCTAGAAGTGCTCTAACGCCAAGGGCGACATAAGCAATGTCATGGTCTATCAATAATTATTCATGCAACTGCAGGAAGGGAAGTCGCAGTGTTTCGGTGTCTGTAGTCACACTATTCACACACGTTGTTTTCGTGCTAGTCGTGATTTTGCAAAGACTCACTACGGACAGCCAGACGGAGAGAAGAAGGGGGAAGCGAGACGCGTGGAGGGCTTGCTTGAGGGGGCGAAGGGGGGACCATCCAGGCTAAGTGGAGGGGGTGATAGGGGTGGGGGGAGGTGTGGCTGTGGAAGAGGACATGACTCACGTCGCTTCGCCTCCCCGTTCCCACGCCCCGACTCCGCACGTGACAGGGGAGGGGGCGGGTAGCGGGGTGGGTATAGTTAGAGGGCCGCGGGCCGTGAATTGTGTGTCCAGTGCGAAAGAGTAGCGGGGGAGTGGGGGGCAGGGGTTGGCAGGGGTGGAGAGCGTTTAAGTGGAGGTGGGTCCTGTGTGTCCGGTGGCGCTTGGAAAACCAGGGTGTGTCCGCAACAAGTGGTCGTGAGACAGACAGACAGACATACGTACAGACAAACTGTCTCGCGTGTCTTCCGCATTGCGACCGGAGAGAAGTGTCCCGCACTGACTGAACGTTTTCTCATTTAGATGAATTTTTAAAAGCTGGAGTAATGCAACAAATGCATCGTTGTACGAAGTTGAGAATCCACAGACTTCAGCTTTCCATAATATTTCGAAAACCGTTTCTACTTGCATTCGAGGCATCAAAGTGTTTTCGCTCATCGTAATCTGTGTGTGTATGAATGTGCGAGTTTGTGCGTGTGTGTACCCTTCGATCTTCTGCACACGTGTAAATAGACATTCGCGTGTACACAAAATGCTACCACAGCATTTCTTACTTCCAAGTACACCACTCGGGGAGGAAGCGGGTGACGTGTGCCACAGGAGGCCACGGCAGGCACGTGGCCGTGACGTCATGTCGGTCAATGGCGGACTTCCTTCCAACAGACAGCCGAGAATGGCGCCAAAAATGGCCTCCTTCTCGGAAATGGGCTGGCATGCTAAGTCAAGTGGGCACGTAGGCAGTCTGGTGGCGTGAACTCAGACGCTCTTCAACTTTGTGTTCAAGCGCGGCTTCTGAGTCCTTGCCTTTCTATGTTTAGATAAGTTTGTAGAAGAAAACAATGACAAGAACGCCATTGTTGAATAGCGGCAGAGGCGCCGGTACTAGAGGGCGTCTCTTGCCAAAGGTACTTCGCGGTCATTCGGTTCTTGTACCATATCTGCACAGAGCGGCGCCCCAGACTTTTCCTGCTGCTGGCGACAGTCGACTTTCAACAGTCCGAGGACAAACCTCTCATTGGCCCACGTGACCACACTTTTTTTTATAGCCTGTGCACTCTTTTGGCTTCTGAAATATATATGTGATGGGGGTGGAGGCAAGGCTTGAGGGTACAAGGGCGCAGGCATGAGACAAAATCACTACTGCTTTCCACAACTTTATTGTTACCCATGGGTATAGGAGCTCCTGGCTGGTCCTAGGCCTGATGATAATGGCCTGGACCAACCCAAGACCATGGTGGCAGTGGACTCTCGCCCAGATCGGGATGGGGTCTCCCCACACGTGCCGACAGCCCCTCCTTATCAAAGAAATGCTCGGTCCTCAGGGGAGCCAGGCTTGGGATTTCAAGGTCGCGGATCTCAGCCTGTCTCTGGGTTGTGTTTTCCTAATGATAGAAAAAGGCTCATTGCTGCCTTATACTTACTCAAAATTATTCACACCAAGTGTTGCCTCGATAGGCATAACAAAGTCAACCGAATGAATATTGCACCACTGCAATCATTCTGTAAACCCGAGTCAATACTTTTGCCGGTAGGCGAAATCTCTAGTTTACTAGAATGCACTGCAATCAGACGTCTTAATTTAGAGAAAGCATCACACTTGTCTCTTGTTTCTAACAATTTAGGCATAGCACACAAAAACAACAGGAGGGGACTGTCAGCGGTCACATGTCAAGTTCAATTAACAAAATAATAAGGAAAGTCCGCTGTGCGACCATCCCGGACTGATAAGCTACATCGTAGCTTACAACGTATATATATATATATATATATATATATATATATATATATATATATATATAACCTGGGCATCTGAGTCGCAGGTTACATGATAGAAGGAGGAGAGAGGGGAAACTTGCAATTGGGGGGGGGGGGGGGGGGGGAGGGAGAGAGAGAGGGAGAGAGAGAGAGAGAGAGAGAGAGAGAGAGCGAGAGAGAGAGAGAGAGCGAGAGAGAGAGAGAGAGAGAGAGAGAGAGAGAGAGGAGAGAGAGAGAGAGAGAGAGAGAGAGAGTCCATGTAAAGACTTCGGGCTTCACTTCACCCAGTCACATATACGACGCATATTTAGATTGTTGTCATGTTTGCTCGGTCGTTCGGAAACATTCAGAACGTCGTTTAGCTTTAGATTACACCCAAATCACGCGGGCCGTTAAGGTGCATGGAGTACAGTACCGCCGAGCAAGACGTTTGTCACAAAACGCAGATATATTAACGCGGCCGGATCTTAGCATAACTCCCCGGGCGTGCCAAGTCAGTCAACGGTCGCGTTTTATAAAACCAGACTAAAAATAGACTACAGGGAGATGACTCTCATATTATTTCCGGCAGGGGAGACGGCTTTGCACGGGAAAAAACTTTTTTGAACGCTACACTATGTGTTAAACTACACAAATGCACCAAAAACACAAAAACTCGTAAAGCAACTAATGCGTCATTTGTCGGGATATATTCCATGCGAAGAACAGGTGCAGGAGCGGTAAATCGCATAAAGAGAGAGCCAAGCAGATAACTCTGCGATGACTTCCGGAAATTACTTTGGCCGGGAAATTATTTTGGTCGCTACAGGCTGGACGCCTATAATCATGTCACCTTTCCTTCTCTTTCCCGGCAGTCACGGTGACCTGGAAATCCGGTTCGGTCATATTTTATGCGTATTAATTTCGAAGAAGGTCAATTAGATAACAAAAATTCCACGCAAACTGTGACAAATAAATGATGTTTTCTGTTTGACGGTCCGTCGGCCTTTTCTTCGTGTTTGATTGAGGCAATCTTGCAAAATGAGCGTGATTTCGGAAAAGAGTTCTTAGATTTTAAAACTTCCATGCAAACCGTGACGAGTATATATTCGCCTGACAATCAGTTTTTGTGTTTGAGGCAAAAATGATTGAAGGTGTATTATCTCAAACCCAATACTTTATACACTTTAGTAATTAAATAACATGTGTTTGTTAATTTTTCGTAAACGATTATGTGAAGACATTTCCCTCGTCAAAAGATGGAATTTGTAAAACGTATACCTATGCCCTTGCAACTTTTCTATAGGGTGCTGTCTTTTAATGCCTCTTTATTAAAACTGATGTGGACAAACCGATCCTTGTGCACTTGTGACACCCACGCAGCCCAGATTATGTATGGGTTCAGAGGTCATCCCTTTCAAGTAATGTTGTTATGGAACACGACTGTAGGCGTAGAGTCAACGGGAAAAATTCAGAAGACGTTATACATAGTATCATGAGCGTCAGCGAATCATTTGGCGGTAAATCGCCATCTCACACAAACTCCGAGAGGTAACCACACTGTTAATTACGTGCAATGTTGTCGTCCTTTTCACAGCAAACTGACTGAATGGCGACACAAATGTTTGTATCTTTCAGTTCCACATCTCCACCGACAACGCGCAATACAACAATCAGAAGACAGAGAACTCACGCACACTCGTCTGACCATGCAGACCATATCAGAGTTCTGACCTGACAAGTGCGATAAGAAATTGGAGAGGGAAAGGCACGACGTAATGATGGCAAATGATATGTTATATTATAAAATATTAAATGTTTGTTACATGAGGAGGGCGTCAGTGTTCGCGCAGTGTGGTGGTTAACACGTTTGCTTCACAGGTGAAACGACTTGGGTTCAAAATCCTGCGTGTGGTGAGTTTTTCTTCCTTTTCACTCCGTTTATCCCCATCCTTCACATCACCCCCTCCCAACTAAAAGCTCGCACGTGTGAGGAAGTGAATGTGCGGCTGTCATTGTCGACATGATTTGTCATGAGTTGAAAAGGCTGGATGGGAACCAGGTGCACATGTGAACAAAAACACGAAAGAATGAGGATTATAACGAGAGAAGAAATTTCTCTAAATATGTCAAGTTGTTGTCGCTGTTCTTGTTGTTGTCGTCATCGCCGTTGTCGTTTTTGTTGAATTCAGTATCCTTGGTGAAAAGTAGAAGAAGAGACACACGTATGAAGTGGCACAGTCCAACACTGGAGCGAGATGCGCAGTGCCTGCTTGGTGTCTTCCAGTGGCACTGCCAGCACTACAGCACTAAAGCACTACAGCACTGCAGCACTGCAGCACTGCAGCACTACAGCACTACAGCACTACAGCACTACAGCACTACAGCACTACAGCACTACAGCACTACAGCACTACAGCACTACAGCACTACAGCACTACAGCACTACAGCACTACAGCACTACAGCACTACAGCACTACAGCACTACAGCACTACAGCACTACAGCACTACAGCACTACAGCACTACAGCACTACAGCACTACAGCACTACAGCACTACAGCACTACAGCACTACAGCACTACAGCACTACAGCACTACAGCACTACAGCACTACAGCACTACAGCACTACAGCACTACAGCACTACAGCACTACAGCACTACAGCACTACAGCACTACAGCACTACAGCACTACAGCACTACAGCACTACAGCACTACAGCACTACAGCACTACAGCACTACAGCACTACAGCATCTACAGCACCTACAGCAGCTACAGCATCTACAGCACCTACAGCATCTACAGCACCTACAGCATCTACAGCACCTACAGCATCTACAGCACTACAGCACCTACAGCATCTACAGCATCTACAGCACCTACAGCACTACAGCACTACAGCACTACAGCATCTACAGCACTACAGCACCTACAGCACCTACAGCATCTACAGCACATACAGCACTACAGCACTACAGCATCTACAGCATCTACAGCACTACAGCATCTACAGCACCTACAGCACTACAGCACTACAGCATCTACAGCACCTACAGCATCTACAGCACCTACAGCATCTACAGCACCTACAGCATCTACAGCATCTACAGCACCTACAGCATCTACAGCACCTACAGCATCTACAGCATCTACAGCATCTACAGCATCTACAGCATCTACAGCACCTACAGCATCTACAGCATCTACAGCATCTACAGCACCTACAGCATCTACAGCACTACAGCACCTACAGCATCTACAGCATCTACAGCATCTACAGCACCTACAGCACCTACAGCATCTACAGCATCTACAGCATCTACAGCATCTACAGCACCTACAGCATCTACAGCACCTACAGCATCTACAGCATCTACAGCACCTACAGCATCTACAGCACCTACAGCATCTACAGCACCTACAGCATCTACAGCACCTACAGCATCTACAGCACTACAGCACCTACAGCACTACAGCACTACAGCACCTACAGCATCTACAGCATCTACAGCATCTACAGCACATACAGCACTACAGAATCTACAGCACCTACAGCATCTACAGCACCTACAGCATCTACAGCATCTACAGCACTACAGCATCTACAGCATCTACAGCATCTACAGCACCTACAGCATCTACAGCATCTACAGCACCTACAGCATCTACAGCACCTACAGCATCTACAGCACCTACAGCATCTACAGCACCTACAGCATCTACAGCACCTACAGCACCTACAGCATCTACAGCACTACAGCACCTACAGCATCTACAGCACCTACAGCATCTACAGCATCTACAGCACCTACAGCATCTACAGCACCTACAGCATCTACAGCACCTACAGCATCTACAGCACCTACAGCATCTACAGCACCTACAGCATCTACAGCACCTACAGCATCTACAGCACCTACAGCACCTACAGCATCTACAGCATCTACAGCATCTACAGCACCTACAGCATCTACAGCACCTACAGCATCTACAGCACCTACAGCATCTACAGCACCTACAGCACTACAGCACTACAGCATCTACAGCATCTACAGCATCTACAGCACCTACAGCATCTACAGCATCTACAGCACCTACAGCATCTACAGCACCTACAGCATCTACAGCACCTACAGCATCTACAGCACTACAGCACTACAGCATCTACAGCACCTACAGCACCTACAGCATCTACAGCACCTACAGCATCTACAGCACCTACAGCACCTACAGCATCTACAGCACCTACAGCATCTACAGCACCTACAGCACTACAGCATCTACAGCACCTACAGCACCTACAGCATCTACAGCACCTACAGCATCTACAGCACCTACAGCATCTACAGCATCTACAGCATCTACAGCACCTACAGCATCTACAGCACCTACAGCATCTACAGCATCTACAGCACCTACAGCATCTACAGCATCTACAGCACCTACAGCATCTACAGCACCTACAGCACCTACAGCACCTACAGCATCTACAGCACCTACAGCATCTACAGCACTACAGCATCTACAGCATCTACAGCACCTACAGCATCTACAGCACCTACAGCATCTACAGCACCTACAGCACCTACAGCATCTACAGCACCTACAGCATCTACAGCACTACAGCACCTACAGCACCTACAGCATCTACAGCACATACAGCACCTACAGCATCTACAGCATCTACAGCATCTACAGCATCTACAGCACCTACAGCATCTACAGCACCTACAGCATCTACAGCATCTACAGCATCTACAGCACCTACAGCACCTACAGCACCTACAGCATCTACAGCACCTACAGCATCTACAGCACCTACAGCATCTACAGCACTACAGCACCTACAGCATCTACAGCACTACAGCACCTACAGCATCTACAGCACCTACAGCATCTACAGCACCTACAGCATCTACAGCACCTACAGCATCTACAGCACCTACAGCATCTACAGCACCTACAGCATCTACAGCACCTACAGCATCTACAGCATCTACAGCATCTACAGCACCTACAGCACCTACAGCACCTACAGCACTACAGCACCTACAGCATCTACAGCATCTACAGCATCTACAGCACCTACAGCATCTACAGCACTACAGCATCTACAGCACCTACAGCATCTACAGCACCTACAGCATCTACAGCACCTACAGCATCTACAGCACTACAGCACTACAGCACTACAGCATCTACAGCACCTACAGCATCTACAGCACCTACAGCACATACAGCACCTACAGCACATACAGCATCTACAGCACCTACAGCACTACAGCACTACAGCACTACAG
>JAWQFJ010021140.1:0-17589 GCA_034096865.1 Theodoxus fluviatilis | reverse complement strand
CAGAGAAAATCGCTCTCATTACACTTTACAGTTCCTGCCTTCACCTTCAGCATAGAAACGTTCCTTCTCTTCACCTCACCATTGGCTTGGGCTATGTGCTGGTTCTGCACGTCAAATTTGCCCTCATGTAACCATTGCATGTGCGTTCTATTTGTCCATTGAATACAGACGTGGGTGCATCGCCGGAAAAGACTTACATTTACATGCAGCATTCGGTCCATCCCTATAGGGCTTAGAGCTCGTTACTTCTGCCAGGCTTTCACTCTTTTGCTTGTGCATCCTGTGGCAGTAATTCAAGTGATTGCCTCCACCTGCAGTGTGCAAATTTGATTAGGCAGGGAAACCTGCAGGCTCACCTTCCCAGCCTGCCATCAGGGGCTGTAGACTGCGTTTATGTATGGAGGAAGAAAAAGAAGTGCAGAGAACTGGAATAGGCAATGTCAAGAAAGAACGAACGAAAGGTTTCATTTTTGACTCACATGCGAAGCAAAAGTGAGTCTATGTACTCAGCCGTGTCGTCCGTCCGTCCGTCCGGGCGTAAAAAACTTAAACGTTGGATTTTTCTCGGAGACTATTAAGTCTATCAACACCAAATGTGGCATGATGGTGTATGATGACAAGGCCTCAAAAAACATACATAGTGGCTTGCTTCAAGGACAAGGTCACAGGAGCCATAAATGTGGTCTCAAAAACAGTCATTTTTCACATTTTCCCAATTTTCTCCCACGTTATTGAAAATGGCGACCTTAGCTACAAGTGGTATATAGGTCAAAGCAAGCCCTATCTTTTGATACCAGTTTGGTTGACCTTGCTTCAAGGTCAAGGTCACAGGAGCTCTTCAAAGTTGGATTGTATACATATTTTGAAGTGACCTTGACCCTGAACTATGGAAGATAACTGTTTCAAACTTAATAATTATGTGGGGCACATGTTATACTTTCATCATGAGACACATTTGGTCACATATCATCAAGGTCAAGGTCATTTTGACCCTTATGAAATGTGACCAAAATGGGGTAGTGAACCACTAAAAGTGACTATATCTCATGGTAGAAAGTGCCAATAAGCACCATTGTGCTTCCTATGTCTTGAATTAACAGCTTTGTGTTGCATGACCTTGGATGACCTTGACCTTGGGTCAAGGTCACATGTATTTTGGTAGGGAAAATGTGTAAAGCATTTCTTTGTGTATGATGTCATTGCTAGTTGTAGTTGTTTGACCTTGACCTTGAAGGTCACCTGAAGGTCAAGGTCATATAAAGGTCAAGGTCAAGCATGTGAGTCGTATGGGCTTTGCCCTTCTTGTTGTAGTTGCGTTTAATGGCTGTCTTCACCACCTCACGAACTGCCACTCAAACCATTGGTTTTCAGCCAGGCTCAATCTGCAGTGTCTCAGTGCTTCTGCTTAGTTGCTTCATAACTTAACAAGAATGTAGAACAATCCACTATTTTTTATCACCAGTTGTTTTAGCTCGTTCTACATGACAGTTTATTTAAGAGATGGATTCTGTTGATGGAATAAAAATGCTGGTTGTTGTAGAGGTTGCAGAAGAAAAAGATGTTCAATGCAGAGGCCACATTGTAAAACTTGCATGGGAATAAATTGTTTGGGTCAGGATATTGTGAGCTGGAAAACTAGACTTTGTGGGATTGAAATAAAGGAGCAATTTTAAGAGGAATGTTTATTCATGGAATCTAATAATATGTATAGCTTTTGCTGCTTGCATTGTGGAAAAACAGATGATTGAATCTCAAAATGTCCCATTATTTCTGTAAATGTGTGCCGGTTTTTGTTTAATGAGTTTGTATTGAGACACTTCTAATCTAAAAGTGAGAAAATAGAGTGGCCTCTTTGCAACAATTTTCAGTGATTACTTTGTGCTTTTTAGTGTAGCCCTTGCACCTTTTTCATGTATGCTTTGCTTGCATGCCTTTTGTACATGCAGTGTCAGACTGTATAAAGCAGATTGAAAGACATATCAGTCCTACAAGTACCAATATGAAGTGTTAAACACATGCGTACACACACACACACACACACACACACACACACACACACACACACACACACACTCACCTGATTGTGCATTTGGTGTATGTGATGGTAAGCCATGTCTTGAGCATAGTTCAAAATTGTTATGACATGTCATTGCACTGCTGTCTTGTATCTAAATGTTTCCCATGAATGCATCTCATGGTCATGCATCTCATGGTCATGCATCTCATGGTCATGCATCTCATGGTCATGCATCTCATGGTCATGCATCTCATGGTCATGCATCTCATGGTCATGCATCTCATGGTCATGCATCTCATGGTCATGCATCTCATGGTCATGCATCTCATGGTCATGCATCTCATGGTCATGCATCTCATGGTCATGCTCAATGCAAGCCATCGACGGATCTCCATCCGGCCTGCCTGCTCTCTACACACCACAGACCCAAGAAATCTTGGGATATTGCTGTGGATTTATGAGAGCCTTGAGTCTAGAACTTTCCACTAAAGTGAAGACTAATGCACATTAATGTTGGTAATCTTGATCTCCAGTGGTAAGAAACTGGAGTAATCTTAAAATGAAAAAAACTTAGAGTTTTACATTTGCATTTTGTCTTTTCAGATTCAGAATGTGATAGCTCCTTCCAATGAACTGAGACCCATCTTCAACTTGCTGACAGATATACTGGTATGTTTACTTTGCTTTGACCTACATACATTCAAACGATAATGACTTCATTATTTATTTTTGTCTACAAAAACAAATTGCATGAAGGAGTAAATAAAGTTTAGATATGTGTGTGTGTGTGTGTGTGTGTGTGTGTGTGTGTGTGTGTGTGTGTGTGTGTGTGTGTGAGAGAGAGAGAGAGAGAGAGAGAGAGAGAGAGAGAGAGAGAGAGAGAGAGAGAGAGAGAGAGAGAGAGAGAGAGAGAAGGCAAGCAGAAGAGACATTGTGTCTGTCTGTGTGTCTGGCACCAAGTGGCCACAAGACTACAGAGCCATGCTTACAAGTGGCTTCTTGGTGCGGCAAGGTGCCTTCCACTTCAAGACTGCACTTCTACAGGGCATCTGTCTGTGGCAGCAGTTGCTGCACTCTTGAAGCTTTCCAGCCTGATTGAAAAGCATCTCTTTCCTCCCCTAAACCGATATCTGCTACTGCTGCTGCAGTGTGACGTGTGCGCAGTGTTCGACTGCCTTTTTGGGAAGCTCCAAGGGCGGTGGTATGTTTCCTGTGTGGAAAAAGAAAGAAAGAAGGAAAGAAAGATAAAAAAGAAAACAGAAAAAATGAGGCATAAAGAGGAAGTAGTGGGGTTGAGCCCTTTTGAATGGAAAACACATTGATGTGTATTACATGCTTTGAAAATGAGGGAGGAGTGACACGGAGTAGACTGGTGGTGGGGTTAAAAAGGGTGAATACATGTATTACATTCTTGGTTGTTCTTACTGTAGGGATGGGGGTGGATGGGTGGTAATTAGTGGATGAGCAAACATTTGCACAGATGATGTGCTCTTGCTCACTATCTCACACATGCACTCACACACACACACACACATACATACACACACACACACACATACATACACACACATACACACACATACATGCACAGACACATGCACACACGCGCGCGCACACACACACACACACACACACACACACACACACACACACACACTTTACACTAAACAGGCATGCAAAAGAGGAGTACATTGTTTTTGTGGTATTGTTATAGATCTGAGCGGCAGATGCTTTGTGTATGCTTATTGGGGCCTTAGGGGATGTGAGTTTCTTCTGTCCTAAATTCAGTTCATGTCACCCTTTGTAGGGGAACATTGGAGTTCTCTGTGAGGAATTCAGAATAAAGGTGACCTCAAAGAAGAGATAATTCTAGCTTCAAGCTGACTTGAACACTTTCATTCAGGTAGGGTGACTCTGACATCTGTGCCCATTTCAGATGATGCAAGACCCTCTACAGATGGCGCGGCTACAGTGGGTGATTGACGGCTTTGAAGATGACAAGGGAGTCAAGCATGAAGGACTCATTAGTAAGTCTTCTGGAAACCTGCTTGCACTTACGGTCTGGCGCCTTCACTTGTTCAACTAAGCAAGACCCATTGTGTCCTAACCTTATCGAAATGGTGCACCTTTTCAGAGATTTTATTTACAAATTTCTTGTTTTACAAAGGAAACTGGAT
This sequence comes from Theodoxus fluviatilis, assembly GCA_034096865.1. NCBI lineage: Eukaryota > Metazoa > Mollusca > Gastropoda > Cycloneritida > Neritidae > Theodoxus > Theodoxus fluviatilis. The sequence continues at coordinate 13,395 of JAWQFJ010021140.1, read as the reverse complement.
GACTTGAAAGCCTTTTAATCTGCCCGATAATCTTGTCAGTCTTTTTTAAAGATGATGTTTCTTACTCATGATTGAATAGTATTCTGGGTGGTTTGGCATGAGTTGTCTATCTAGAGCTACTCACACATTGTACAGCCCTTCATGTATCCAGCAGTAGTTTTGTGTCAAGGAGTACTTTGTATTTACCAAAAGCTCTTGTGCTACCTCATTCATACAGCTCATGCTGTGTAGCACTGAGACAACCCTTGAATCCTGGCAAGACAGTTCTTTCCTATCCTACTGCTATTATCTTCTTCAGCAGCTCTTCATGAATTTTCTACTGAGCCCTTACATTGTGCATAAAGAAGTGACTCACGTTTTGTCTCACTCGGACAACTCTCTTTGTATGTGAATTGCCCTTTTTGCATTTGAAACGACTTGTCATCTTATTCTGCTAACATAGTGTATGGATGTGGCATTGCAGGCGTGATTCGATCACACCATGCCTCAGACAGCCGACGTGCCTACCAGTGTATCAAGTTCCTGGTCAACCTGTCCAACCGCCTGGACATGGCCAAAGAGTACCTGCTGAGCACTCCCAGCAAATGGCAGTGGGCCGTCAACTGGCTCAAGAAAAAGGTGAGCAGTGAGCAAGACAGACTTGTAGACCATGCCATGTTTGCCTGACTGGTTGCCAAGCACGTGGTAGTCATGATGTGTCTTGTTGAGTGTGTGTGGTGTGTGTTTGTGTGTGTGTGTGTGTGTGTGTGCATGCTTGTGTGTGCAAGAGAGAGAGAGATGGATGGATTGACAGACAGGAGATGAATGAGTAAGAGACCACAAAAGACTTTGTATGGAAGGACTGGAAACATGGTTTGACCACACTGTTTCTCTCTCTGTCCAGATGACGGAGTACTACTGGAACTCCTCAAGCTCGGCCAACTTGTCTAACGAGGACTCGGCCCGACGTTCTTTCACAAGGACACAGAGTGCTCAGGTAGGATCTCTCTAGCATTTCCTGCTGATGTTAAACAGTCTTTACTTTTTTTTTTTTTAATGTGTTAGGAAAAAGAAAAATAAAAGTCTTTCTTCTTGACGTTTTATGAGAAACTGTTTTAACTGTAGAATCTTATTCAAACTCATGCACTGAAAATGCACTAGTCATGGGAAGCTTGACTCATTTTGAATGAGATCCTTGATGGCACATGAATGTTGCCTGAGGCCAGCTGTGTGATAGCTATTGGAGCAAAGCCCAGTAAAACCAGGTCCAAAATGTTCCAGCAGCATGGGCTGTATGACTGAATTGTGATTTAGGGACCATGTCTGTATTGTTGCTGCTGCTGTGTGTTGTTGATTGTGATGGCAATGACGATGACGATATGATGGTCATGGCGATGATGATGATGATGATGATAGAACTGACCTTTGGTTACCTGAATTGCAGTACACACTGCAGGAGGCCACAGCCATGCTGACCGAGCTGGAGAACCAGGAGGCTGCCGCAGCTGGGGAGAGGGATGTTGCCATGGAGACAGTCTCTCGCAGCAGCGGCAGTGCCAGTGCCAGTGTGGGGGAGGGATCAGCCATGGGGGGTATTGGTGACGGGAGCATGGAGGAAGCTGGGGGGAACCAGGGGGGTCCCACCACAGGGACAGCCCCCTCCCAGAGCAGCAGCAAATCCTCCCCCGAGCCAGGGAGAAGTGAAGACAAGTCAGGGGAGTGAGTGTAGGGCTCTGTCATGCCCCACTGCTCAGACACCCTTGAAGGAGGAAGGATGGAACACAAAGAGGAAAGGTGCCAGGAAGGAGGGAAAAGTAGATGCAGGATGAAAGTGGCCAGTGCTGTGCTTGTCTGAGTGCACCTGTGGGCTGTGGCTGGTAGAAATGACAATATTTCACCAAGGAGAAAACGTTTTGCTCCCTGGAACAATGCATGGATGAAATCAAGACACCGTACATGCCCATGCAAGGCATGTGGTCCAACAGTGGCTAAGGGGACCTGACAAGGTGAGATACCTTACATCAAGCCGGAACGAAAAATACTGGAAATGTACCTGAGATGTGAAACTGTGATCAAGGTGGCAATATCCCTATGTTCTGAGACATGGATGTTTTCTGACTGACGAGCTTGCTTATGCAACTTTTCCAGTAACTACCATCCTCCCATGTTTGTAATAATCAGATGTGGAGGCAGCTATACATGGACGGACCTTGTGTTATGCCCATGGCAATTTTTTTCACTCTCTGTACATTTTTGTGATTTGTATAGGTTTTGTCGTATGGAATAGCATGTATGGACTACAAACTCTTCATACAGTTTTACTGTGTGGAGAAGATACATCATCAAAACCTGAGAGTTGATGTTTCCAGGATGAGACCATCAAAGAGTGGTTACTAGAGGAGAGAAAATATAATCTGGATTCTACATTTTGGTTTCAAACATTCAGAGATCCTGGAATAGATTAATCTGTACCTGAACCCCCAAAAATGGTACCAGCAAAATGCCGATGGAGATTGTATTTGTTGAGCTGCCATTTTCTTGAGCAGAAATTATTTCTGAAGCTTTTTTGATGCGCTCAAAAGGCTTTGATTTGTTTGTATAGCCCATTGGACTTGATTTCAGGCTTGAAGAGCTTGATTATGATTCATGCAAAATGGGAAATGTTTGCTCAAAGTACATCACAAAGGTCAGCAAGAGACACCATGAAGATTACAGTCAGCGATCCCTCAATAAGATCTTGTCACCAGATTACAAAAAAAGCAGGAATCCTCAAGAGTAGTGAAATACAAATCTGTAAATATGTGTAAGTTTTTCTATCCATCATCATGTAACACTGTACATATTGCTAAACCACAGAACTGCCATCTTGTTATTGAGAAGAGCATCACTTGAAGGAGGTGTTTGGGAGTTGGGTCCGTCACCAGGTTGGTGCTGACTAGTGTCTAGTCTCTCTCTGTTGGAAAGATCACTGCAGAGATGCCCATTACCAGTTTGTTGTGTTTTGTTTACTCATCTGTGCATGGGAAACGTCTCTATTGTCCAGTGTTATCGGATCGGTCCACGCTTACATGTTTGTCTTTTTTGCTGCTGAAAGTGGTGATAGACTCGAACTAGGCTTATGATAGTACAGCTTTCAGTGTATCTAGATTGAAAGCCATGGATTACCAAAGCCCATTATATCTTGCATGCATGCATCATCCCTGAATATACAGTCATAGATTATATTCAGCAACACCCCAGTGATTGGTGGAGGCCTTTAATTTGAGAGTGGCTTGAGTGTCTTAGTCACTGTCCCCACACAGGAGCAAAACGGGTACCTGGGAGGGTAGTGCAGGCACACTGAAGTGTGATGAACTCCGGGTGCGTCCATTAACCAGCACTGGGTTGGAGTACTCCACAGGGTATGAAAACTAATACAGATGTGATCTACACAGGTGATCACACGCCTTGCAGGACTGATCAAATGACCCAGTGGTGAAGGAGATGTAACTCAAAGTGATTTATGACCCAGACATGAGTGGAGAGATAAGTCAATGTGTTTAACCCCTTGACCTAGCTGTGGAGATTTCCTCTGAAGAAACTGTCTGTGGTAGGGAAAGGGTTAATGAAACGTTTTCCTTTCAGATTTTTTGAGACTGTCAGAAACATAGAAGCATTTCTTTGGAAGACTAGCTCAGACTGTATCAGAGTTGGAAACATTTCCTTGAAGGACACTAAGTGATGGAGGTTTGTTCCCAATATGCAGGCTAATACACTGAACTGCGATCTTGCTCAGTGTGAACAAATTGTCCAAGATGAAGGTCTCCCTCTGCAATTGTTGATGGCAAACAGCTTCCTGCTTCCATGTCCCACTGTTTAAGGCCTTCAGGGCAACAACTTGTTGTTTTGTTCCTTTGTTTTCCTCAGTGCTAAGTGAGCTGATGGGCAGTGCATTTTCTGGAGATTTCCTCACCTCTGAAATGGCGGGACAGGGAGGAGTATGTCCTCTACAGTGTTTTCTTTGGTATCTACTTCTTCTCGTATTGGCTGCCCCCATGTTTTTCCTATCCCAGCCATCAGGAAGTTAATGCTGCTTTCAGTGCTTGGTTGAAACAGACTTCACAAGGCAGAATTACCAGAAGATCTTTCTTCTCAACACCCTGTGTATATTTTACCGCATCATCAAAATATTTGTTGCTTTATAATGTGTGATGTTTAAGGGATGATTAGTTTGTTTTGTTTTTAAAGTTAATATCCTAGATTTATCAGGCAGAAATAAAACAATTTAAAATGTATACCTCAGGACACTTTAATACACTTTTTTGTTTAAATTAATAGAGTAAAATACAATGTAATTGATTAAGCCACTGAAAGAGCTAAATCCCAGAATAGCACTTGTGGTAGTGATGTACAGCGCAGTTTTTTCCCTGTTCTTTATATTGTTGGTACAAGCTTGTATCCTGACAAAGTGTGATGAACTTTTTGAAAGTGAAGTTATCTAGCTTCTATGACAGCTGTGATTTCTAAACAAAAACTTGTTTTGGGGGTGGGAAGGTGGGGGAGAATACATTATCGCATGTATTTAAATAAGTTAAAACATTTTATTTGATTTGATTTTTTCCCCCCAGATGTAAATGATTAATTTTATTTCTCTGTGTAGAGTGCTTTTCATTTCGATTGCTCTGGAGGCTGTTGAATCAGGAAAAGTCAAAGCAAGGAATCAAAGCCATCTTTGAGTTGCTACTGTAGGGCAGCAAAACAATCTTGGAAATTGATATCTGAGCTGCTGCTGAAAATCCGTCTTGACCAAGAACTGTTAAAGGATGCCACATTCATAGAGGACTAGAGCAACATACTGCCAGAGCTGCTTGGTGCCCCCTCATCAGCTGGAACCGTGGCTTCTGGGCTTGGGGGATTGCACAAGTAGCTCAGCCGGATTTCATGGCCTGCCCAGGATCTAGGGAATGAATGCGGACACCCTGTGTACGTTATTGGAATCTTCTAGAACCCAGTGGTGAACTATTGGATGAGGGTCTGCATGTTCTAAGGCAACTGCTATGTTTCTGCCACATCATAGTTTGGCGAGATGGGAAGTGAAGAACCTACTCGTGTGCAGACTTAGAGTTTAGGCTGGCTGGAGAGCTTTTCATTGACCCATGTTTGTTTTGACTTACTTTGACAGTACAGTAGTCGCCTCTTATTAAAAACACATTGGGACTGAACAATAGTGTTTTTGATAAGCGGCGTTTTTATTAACCGTTTGCATGTTGAACATGTCCATCAGTAACGATGAAAATCCGGACCGGACAAACTGTTTAAAAAAAACCGGCTGTTTTTATTAACCGCGTGTTTTATAAGCGGCGACTACTGTACCTGCAGCTGCACATCTGCATTGTTGGCAGATATTCATGAGTAGCAATAGAAGTATGATCAAAACAGGGCAAATTTAAACTGACTGTTGCAAATTTGTTTATATGTGATTTGACTGATCATGTGTTTACTTATGCATTATTATGCAGACACCCTTGCTCCAACTGATGTAAGAAAATGTCTTAAAAATTCATTTTATGGTATTAATCTTAATGGTTGTCTCTGAATTCTGTCTATTGAACACTATGATGAACATCATTGCTAGTTTTCTTCCAACCATGTAGTAATGTGGGTTTTAGTTACATCAATTACACTTAAATTATCCAGGACAAAGATATGATGATAATTTTGGTTTCTTGAATGAATGTTTCATGTAGTTGGCTTATTTTCTTTAGTCTATTCTCTCTTCTTTTTTGGTGCAACTTCTATTGTTTTCCCTTGGACATGTATGTAGACAATGTACATTTTCATCCAGTTTGAAATTGGAAAGTGCACCTGATGTTGTGGACGCACTGTCTATTGAGCAGTGTGTGGGTGTGTGTGTGTGTGTGTGTGTGTGCATGCACGTGCATGTGTGTGTGCAAATTTTGTCCTTTTTTTACTGTGTACATATGCTTTAGAATTTGTGTGCATTCCGAACATGATGGCCCAAGGGAGGGGAAATGAAAGAACTGAAGCTGTGATGGATGCTTCAGTTTGTTCCTTACTTCACACACACTGAAATCAGGGAGTGACTTTGGGAACATAGTGTACAACATCTACCTATGCTGCACCAAAGGTAGAGTTTCAGGATTTGTGTCATTTTGTTCATGTGTAAGGACTTTGCTCATTAGGTATGCTGGATTGGCCTGTAGTTGGATCTCTGGCTTTCACAGACTGTCTCCTGATCTTGTCCTGAAATGTGAACTATATCTCAATGCATCATGTGCAGTTTCTTGCCCCTTTAGAACCTGTCAGTTTAAAACTACATTCACCAGTTTCTTTTCTCTATCTGAAAAGTGCTAGGGGAACTTTCTGACATGATTTGTTTCGTACATTTCATGAATTTTTGTCTGCCTTGTCCAGTTGTTCCAGTTCCAGTTCCTTGTAAAGCCATGCCAAAGTGCATACCAGAGTGGGGATGTTCACTTGTTATTTGTAAAAGACTGTGACCATAAGTTGCTTCAAATTAGTGCCCCAAACTTTTTTTATGCAACCTGCTTTATTCCTTTCTCTCTTTTTTGTGGTCGTTTTCTTCCTAGTATTATTTTCATTCTTCTGTATTTTTTAGGGAAGAGCATATATTGGTTTAGGGAGCTGAAATGCTTGTTTTCCATCCTTATATCAAGCATTGCTAAAGAAATGTTTGCATCTCTGAGTTGTTTGAGTGATCTTGTCCCCTCCTCCAAAAATTGCATTGGTTGCTTTCGGGAACTGTAATAGAAGTGGTTATATTTACACACTAGATTAACTGTTGATTGTTGTTTCTTCATATAATCTTTCCTCTTCACCCTTCAACCCACTATTGTCTGAATCGACATTTCTGTGAAAGTATTTAGATTTTATTGCAACTTCTTTGTTTTTATCTCACGTTCATCTTTTTATTGTGAGTGTTTTACTTTTAAGGCATGCATTCAAATGAATTTTGCAGTACTTTAGCATTATACAATTCTGATTCTTTGTTGGAAGAGCGCCTTTTAAACTTGTTTGTATGCAATCTATGAATCAATAGATGGCCTAGCTGTTTGAAAATAGACAGTCTGTAGTATATATATTTCCTGATACTCTCCCTCAAATCTGGTGTTTCTGAGTTTGGTGTTGAAGAACTGAAGCAGAGATGAGGAATTCTTGCCTCATTGCTTGAGTGGAAATGACTTGTGTGCACCAACAAGCTCGGACTATTTGTAATAACACTATGCGAAACCATGAAAGTATATTTTTTGTTTGTTTAGTTGAGACTCTCTCTCTCTCTCTCTCTCTCTCTCTCTCTCTCTCTCTCTCTCTCTCTCTCTCTCTCTCTCACGTCTGCCTTTAGACTGGAGTAGTTGAAGGGACGTTGACTCTCGTAAGGAAGTCTTTGTAGTATATGAGGTTTGCATGGCTCTTGCTTGGCTTCTATCACTTCCAAATAGCTGCATTTGAACTGCAAGGTAAGTTGGTATGCAGACTTTTTCACTCTCTGTCTTATCGTGGAGGGAAATGCCTTACTGTTTGCTTTTGAGCTTGACAGATAGAGACCTTTAGGCATACCTTTTCCCCCTCTCAGCCGGGCTAACACTGTCTGACATGACTAAAGTTGGTTCACCTTACTTATGATTTGACTAATACAGACATCAGGGTTAATGAAGAAGGTCTGTAAGGGGTTTTGTTTGTTTGTTTTTTGTTTTTGCTATGTGAATTTTGTTTTTTCGAATCATCCTGGAGATGGATTTGTTTTTACTGACCAACCAGCAGGTTAATCTTTGATGTTCAAAGATTTTCATGAGTAGCAGAAGAGACATGGTTATGATCAGGCCACCTGGTTCATGAGATAGAAGTACTCGTTATGAGTCGAGTCTTTTGGGTCGGTATGGGTGTGCTCTGATGAGGACTGAAGTGTTGCTGTGAAAAATGACGGGCTTGCAGTGACCGGACCGGAGTGTACAACGTGGAGTCAGTGCCAAGTCTCTGAAAAGTTTTTGTTCTCTGCAACGCAGGCATATAAATTGTGTGGTCTGCGTTTTGCAGCAAACGGAAAAAATCTGATGTTTGTACATTAATTTTGTTATACCATCCACTGTTGGAGTAAATTTTTATCCTGTACTTGTTATAAAGTGTTTCTTTGTATTCCTTTGTGGATGGTTCTCGTCGTTCTTCTCCTGCTCCTCCTGCTCTTCCACCTCCTCCTCTTCCTGCTCCTGCTTCTCCTCCTGTTCATGCACCTACTCTTGCAACTCCTCCTCCTCCTCCTCCTCCTCCTCCTCCTCCTCCTCCTCCTCCTCCTCCCTCCTCCTCCTCCTCCCCCCCCCCTTCCCTTCCCCCCCTTCCCCACCCCCCCTTCCCCTTCCCCTCCTCCCCCTGCACCTCCCCCTCCTCCCCCTGCACCTCCCCCTCCTCCCCCTGCACCTCCACCTCCTCGCCCTGCACCTCCTCCCCCTCCTCTCCCTGCACCTCCTCCTCCTCCTTTCCCTGAACCTCCTCCTCCTCCCCCCGCACCTCTTCCTCCTCCCCCTGCATCTCCTCCTCCTCCCCTTGCATCTCCTCCTCCTTCCCCTGCACCTCCTCCTCCTCCCCCTGTACCTCCTCCTCCTCCCCCTGCACCTCCTCCTCCTCCCCCTTGCACCTCCTCCTCCTCCCCCTGCACCTCCTCCTCCTCACCCTGCACCTCCTCCTCCTCCCCATACACCTCCTCCTCCTCCCCCTGCTCCTCTTCCTCCTCCCCCTGCACCTCTTCCTCCTCCCCCTGCACCTTTTCCTCCTCCCGCAGCTCTTCCCCCTCCCGCTCCTCCCCCTCCTCCTCCTCCTCCTCCTCCTCCTCCTCCTCCTCCTCCTCCTCCTCCTCCTCCTCCTCCTCCTCCTCCTCCTCCTCCTCGCCTACAAAGGCTGATAGGTCGTGAAACTCCGTCCGTCCGTCCGTCCATCCATCCATCCATCCATCCATCCATCCTCCCATCCATCCTCCTATCCATCCTTCTCCTAGTAAAGTGTTTCAAGGATATTGCTTGTTTAATGTGCTGCACGCTATTACACATGCACAGCCTTTATTATTCCACACCCCACCACCACCACCACCACCCCACCCCCCACCCCCCCACCCCCACCCCCCGCTGAGGAGATTGTTTTTTGGTCGGTTAGTTCGTTAGTTATTGGCAATGTAATTTAAAATGTTCAATCGGATTCCAATGAAATTCGATGCAAAGTCGGATCTTCACCCAAGGAACAATCCATGACATTTTGGAGGTTATCTGTGATTTCGCTTTGGAATTACAACCAGAAATATGTGTTGTATCACCCTGGCTGTAGGCTGGCGCAGCGCTGTGGCCGCAAACCGGCGCATGCGTTCGACACAGACCGCAAGCAGGCGCTGAGATTAACTAGACTTCGTAGCGTCAGGTCTGGCTAGCAGAACATGCTGTCTGAATTATACAGGCCGTAGAAGACCAACAGTCTATTTAACCGCTGTAAAACATTATATAAAAACGTTCACGAGCTGAGCGGAACAACGTAATAAATTCTACAGCCGCATCGCTAGCGTACCTCCATGAACCACTAGCAGCACTAAATCTGTCGTGTTGCGTCAGGCCCAGCAAGCTCAACATCCGCCTGAAATATGCGGCGTTGTGTTGTGGCAACCTCGGCAGAGGTTTGCGTTCTGGGAGTGCTTTCTACTGCGGAAGTCTGCCTTGATCTGTACTGAAGACACTATCCAGTGTCCTTGATCTGTACTGAAGACACTACCCAGTGTCCTTGATCTGTACTGAAGACACTATCCAGTGTCCGTGATGTGTACTGAAGACACTATTCAGTGTCCTTGATCTGTACTGAAGACACTATCCAGTGTCCTTGATCATGTACTCAGTCTAGGGCCGAGTCGGCGAGAACTTGGCAACTGGTAAGGTGTCGAAACACGCACGCACGTACGAACAGCTACGCACACACGCACACACACACACACACACAAACTTGCCAGAGCTACTGTGGAGAGTTTTAGTCCAATAACATAGGGTGTAAAAAGTTTCACGTGCATGCAAGCATAACTTGATTCAGGGTGACTCAGTATTCCAATAGTAAATCAATATAACGTTGTGCAGTAAGTTTCGCAGAATGGCGGCAGCTACTTGATGCCACCTCAACAGCTGGAACCATGGTCATGGAGCTTTCAGGCCTTCAACATCGCACACCATGCCGCCAGTCCCTTCGTGGCAGCCGACGTGGAATGTTAGGCATCATCAAAGCGCTAAATGTGAAAGGATGGCAGAAGCTGAGGATGACAAACACCTCCACTGCTGACTTCGCTTGGCTCTAATGAAACGCCGTAGGGGCGAGTCTGCCTCGATCTTCTGTGTTTTCTCCCCAGGGGCGCGTTTCATAGACGCGAGGAAAGCCAAGACTGCGAGGAATAGGCCGGTGTCAACATGTGTCAGGAAGGTGAAAGCTGGTGCAAAGACAAAATGTAAATGCTGCTGTGCAGGTGCTACTGAAGCAGGTCCCGAAAACACAAAGACCGCAGCATTCCAGCTGGTGAGGGACGTATGCGATTCTTGACACATGCTGACATCGGCCCGCTGCCTCCCAAGACCTGTCGTCTATGCAACGCTGCCCAGGTATGCGCCCACGGTGGTGTCAGCTGATGGCGGTGTGGTGTAGCACAGCACTTGATCCACTTCAGTTGAAGCTAGAAGAGACCAATATTTGTCCAGTGTGAGGCATGCCCCGTCTTCCTAGTTCCTTGGACTCGTTTCCATTGGTTGGCGTAAGCAACAGCAGTTACACGTCGCTCAGTTCTGTCCACTATTTCTGCTTTGAAGAGCGAAGTGGGAAAAACAGTTGAAAGGGAACTTCATAATTATGGCAAATGGTCGGGGAAAGATTCATGACTCGGGTGGCATTACTGCAGTCAAAACATTGACCATTCTTGTCAATTACTACATGTGTACTTCACAGCGTCTTTAGCGCCTGTCTTGAAATCCCAAGTCGACGTCCGTGGAACTCTCAAATGAGGTCTCTGTGTTTGTGTAAGTGGATGCGCGTGCGTGCGTGTGTGCATGTGTGTGTGTGTGTGTTGCGTGAGTATGTGTGTGTGGGTGGGTGAAGTGTGCATACGTATGTGTGTGTATGCGTGCGCGCGTGCTTGAGTAAGTGTGCTTGTGTTTGCGTGCTTATGTACGTGCGTGTGTGTATGCGTTTGTGTATATATGCATACGTGTATGTATGTGTGCGCTCGCGTGCGTGTCTCAAAGGAATAGAATACTTTACGAGGTTTGATGACTCGTAAAACCAGACTTTGCCCACGTCACCGCCTGTAAACCACGTCCTGTGAAAAGATTTTGCAGCGCCAAAAACTCCTGTGTGAGATTAGTCAGTAGGCTACGGTAAGCTGGAACCTACAGAAACCGCGTTTTCCATGAGTAATTTGCTAAATGAGTTCGAACCCACCCACCCCCAAGAAGCGCTTATCTGCGGTGATGGGGAAATACGTCCCGAAATGTCCAGTCCTGAATGTTGTTCATATTCAGACACCGCGTCTCCCCACGCGATTTGTAAGAGGCGAATCACTAGGGACACCGTGATTGGATTTGCCTTCGCTCTAAACTTTTCTAGTGATTTTTGTGCTTAATGGCCTTACATAACCTTCAAAGGCTGATAGGCAGTAAAACTCCATCCATCATCATCATCATCATCATCCATCCTATTCAGACAGGTCTTCACAGGCGCGTTGCTTATTCTACTTAGTTGGCAAATAATTCCTCGCGAGCCACTCGCAACGGCATCATCAATTGGTACCCGAGAGAACATGGCCGCGTCCTGGCGCGAGAGTCGGTGAAGGAGTTGCCGGTAGACGAAGTAACTGAGGACGAGACATCACAACAGTGTTTCAGATGGATAGAACATACCACGGTGACATCTCGAATAGCACGGAAACTTTTTTTAAAGAAAAGAAAGCAAGCCGGGTTCAATGGTAGACAATTTTGTCGAACATTTTCTGCCTCGATAGACTTCGATCAATTCAAGTGACATAATTCAAGAGTGGACATGTACGGTGCTTCATGTATGCAACGATAAAAATATGTCGACAGTTATTGTCCAGAAATAGCCTATATACATATTCCTCAAAATATACCAATGAAAACTCGAACAGCAAATATGTCTGTGTATGTACTCTTTTCTATTCTCAGACCGTGAGAAGCACATTACATTTACAGGCACTGTCGTCTGTGAAAAACAACCCAAATGGCACAGTCTCCGCCATTTTGGGTCATCCGGGCCTCCGCGGTTAGACGCGGCGAAGTGCCTCCGAAGCTTCCTCGGCTGTGAACGAGGCATTGTGGGCAACGTCCTCACCTCGCGTTTCCTGAAAGGTCCTCGCAGGCTCCTAGCGTAAGCAACGCGCCCAACGTGTGCGTTTGTGATCTCATCCAGCAAAAGGTAGCCTACATCAAGTCGGATTGGAAAATTTTGAGTTTATGGTATCATGGAGTAGGTATGTTACAAAAATATTTTTTTTAAGAATTCAATATATTGCTTGTTATCATTGGAAGGGGTAAAAAATCAGCTTTCCAATGGTATATACAGCTTTGAGTTTGGTTAAGTTTGACCCGAGTTATGAATTTTTACACCAATAAAATTGGTTAATGAGACAAAGAAGGAAAATTGAAACCAGTTTACACCCTTTTTTACTAAAATTAACTGTAATTCCCACATTTTTCAATCAATATTGTTCAATTTGGTATGAAAAGAAAGGTCAATGTCTCTACTAGACAATTATATAGGTTATCTTACTTTGAAAAATAAGATTTGTTTTACCTTGTGATTTTTAAAGGGGCACTCCCGTGACTGGAAAAAACAAAAATTCAGGAAATTTGAAAAAAATATCAAATTTTAAGATATTGCTTTATATCACCAGAAAGAGCAAAACAATAGCTTTCCAATGGTATATATACATTTCAGATTGGTTAACTTTAACTCGAGTTACGAATTTGTATGTGAATAAAATATGTTGCAGAGCCAAAGAAGGAAAATTCGGATGTTGTACTTGTAGTCGTGAAAAGCGTGAGGCAATGAAAGGCCATGGTTGAAAGTAATGTCCCAATAACATCTTTTCTCCCCGAAAAATCAAACAACACAAAACCTTATTTTCAATGTGAAACACCTACTGATAGTGATACTGACTGAGTCAGAATGTGAGTTACCATCCGCCATCTTGGATTGTGATCGTGGAGCTGTACGCTGTTATGTGCATGGAAAAGGACATTTCGACAATGACTCGAATGAGCACTTACTTGAAACTTTGGGAAACATTATAAAAATGACGTATCTATTAATAAGGATATTTTTAGAGTTGGATCAGCACATAAAATTGGTTTGATCACATACTTGATGCTTCTCCGT
>JAWQFJ010021139.1:25000-29144 GCA_034096865.1 Theodoxus fluviatilis | reverse complement strand
CCCCCCCCCCTCTCCCCCATTCATCCCTCCCTCCCTCTTTCCCTCCCTCCATTTATCTATCTGCCAATCAACCTGTCATGCAATCAACACATCAATCAATCTGTTACGACCCGGATTGCCCGAGGTCTAAGTGGGTGAAAGTATAACTCGACACGAGTACGGAATTTTGAAATTTGAAGAGGCTTTGTATTTTAGAACAAAACAATTTTATACAACAACACGTTCGCAATATTCAACATAGCAAGTCACTAATACCTTGCAAACACGGCAGCAGACATTTCCGTAAATTGCAAACACAGCACTTTGTTCCTACCTGCCTACCGAACATCGCAGGACACTCCTACACTGCATACACAGCAGTCATCACAGTAAGTTGCACAACAGCAATCTTTACTACCCAAATCCGAAAAAAAACACCGCGGAACCTTAGAAGACAATAAACCGGTCTACTCACATGTCCATCGCACCACTCCCCGGCAGCACAACATCGCCCCGCTCCCCCACAGCACAAATCCGCCACACAGAGCCCAAGCTCATCAAATCCGACACACAGAGCCCAAGCCCAAGCTCATAACATCGCCCCACTCCCCGACAGCACAATACAAAAGTAGAGGATATTGATTTAAATGAGACTATAACCAAATTCCGTTTATAATCAGAGACTTGCTTTATTTCATTATGGATGCAACAGCATGTTAACAACATTTTCAAAGCAAAAATCAACAACAAAATTAGTCACGTGACTTTTTACACGCTTCCCCTCAAAGCAGGGTGACATTTCAAAAATAACAAAAGTTCTGAAAGTCTCTAATAACGGGTTGGGCCTCCGTTAACGGTCAAACAGGCTGAGCAGCGCCTCCTCATGCTGTTGATGTGCTGCCTGATGGTTGCTTGAGGAATTGCAGCCCATTCCTGCTGAAGGACAAGGGCCAGCTGCTGAAGGTTCTGGGGAGCTGGAACGACATCCCGGACACGTCTCCCCAGAAAGTCCCACAGGTTTTCAATAGGGGACAGGTCGGGGGACATCGATGGCCATGGCAGGGAATTGATCTGCCGTCTTTGCAGGTGATTCCTGACGACATTTGCTCGATGAGCTGGGGCATTGTCGTCCTGCAAGATGAATCCCGGCCCATGGCGGCGTGCAAAGGGCACAACAAGTGGATCAATGATGTTGTCCCGGTAGTAGACACCATTGACATTGCCCTGGCACACATGAAGGGGCGTTCTGCTAGTGCTGGTGATGCCACCCCACACCATAACGCTGCCCCGTCCAAAGCGGTGGTGAGCAATCATGTTGTCCTGATGATAACGGTCTCCACGATGCCTCCAAACCCGCACCCGGCCATCGTTGAAGTCCAGCTCGAACCTCGATTCGTCCGAAAACATCACGTCACCCCATTGGCGCCTGGTCCATCGTTGGTGGATGCGGCACCAGGCGCTTCTTGCTTGGCGATGGCGTGGTGTGAGAGGCAACACTATCCGCGGTCTAAAGGCGTTCACCTGAGCGTCATGCAACCGGTTTCGGATGGTCTGGGCAGAGACTTGAACCCTTGCTACCCGTTGGAGGTGTTGTCTCAACCGGGTAGCACTTTGGGTGTTGTTTCGTTGAGCATGGATGGTGATGATCAAGTCTTGACGACGGGTGGTTATTCTTGGTCGCCCACTTCTAGGCCTGTCGACAACTTCTCCGGTATTACGGTAGCGGTTCCACAGTCTGCTGATGACAGACTGTGAAACACCAAGGTGTCTTGCCACGTTCACCTGCGTACTTCCGGTCTGTAGCATTCCGACTCCAACCCATCTTTGGTCTTCTCTTAGCCGCTGCATGATTTCAACTGAAGTTTTGACCAACTGTTTGGCTAGAACACACTTGCCAGGAGTGAGTACAGTCAAAATTATTCGATTTGCACGTGTTTTTGATGCAGAAAACCTTTGTGTGAAAATGGGGCATTGACCCCAAACTGCCTTGCGTTAATTTACTTTTTTGCACGAGCATCCAGGAACTAGGTCAATGGTGTGAAAATGTAGGGCAATGGGGTGGCTATACATGACCATCAATAAATAATTCCTGCCTTCTAAGATTCATCTGATTTTTATGCTTCAAACTCAATATCCCCTACTTTTTTTGAACACTGTACCAGGCTGTTCAACAAGAAGTGATGGGGAGCCCCGAACCGTCCAACCCTTGCTGCTTTTATTACAAATTTACGCCATCTCACTCTCAGCACCAAGGAACACGTGCGGCACGAGAAATCACAAACGTCACTAACGTAATCAAAAATTAACATTGAGCATGTGCATTGCGCTCATGCAGCGCCCTGACAGCCTTCAAGAAAAAGCGCAATTCTCAGACATCAGTCATTTTTCAACCCACAGACGCAATCCTGTAATGATGTTCGACTTGTAAATGACATGATGACATGACATGTCATGACGTGACGTGACGTGACGTGATGTGATGTGACACAACACGACACGACACGACACGATACGACACGACACGACACGACAAAACAAAACAGTACAGAACAGAACAGAACAGAACAGTCCATTGCATTGCATTGCATTGCATTACATTACATTACGTTATTAATCAAATATATGGAAGTTAATGTCACATTTCACTGGCGATAGGTTTTTGACTATCTTCAAGGAGCTTTAGCGCAGGACAAAAGTTACAAACAAGGGGTTATGAAAACGAACACGATTACGTGGTTGCATTGTCAGAGGTTTTGATCATACTGCAGTTCTAGACTACTTGGTGTTTAAAGTACTCACTGCAATTGGTAACATCGCTGGTATCTCTGTGTGTTTTAGTGGACGGAATCTTGACTGTGAAGTATATCTGGAGTGTCGTTTTATGAGGAGGGGGTGAAATGAATTTTTCATGGTGACACACGTCTTCTTTGTTACTCAATTTTGGTGGTCTGACTGAAGGCTCGTGTGGAGGTTCTAATTATATCTTATACCTTCCTTACAAATGTGTTCTGTGAGTCGGCGTCTCTCTTGCTGATGTTACCTCTCCAACAGTCTACAGCATAGGTCAGTACACTACTCACAACAGCACAGTAGAATGTTTACAGCAACACTCTATCTACTTCAAAAGATCTCAGTTTACACAGGAATTAGGATCTCGTGTTGGTTGTTTGTTTTTCTCCACTAAATACGTGCATCACCTTATTCCATCCATCAACTCAAAGAGAGCGTATCATTAATGGTGATAAAAAGACGATCCATGTCTCTAGAAATGTCCCGATATACCTCAGTCTTGGTTCTGTTCTGGAAAATGAATAAGCAGTGAAGGGTTCTGTGCACCACACACATGCACTTACCTCGATAAGTGAGGGGTCGTAGGATAAACATTCCAGCGCCTAATTCACTGCATGAATGTCGTTACTGTGTGCAAAGCTTCTCATGCAGTGTCTCCTATTCAGACGTCTGCTGCCTTGTTCCTGGTGACATGTACTATTGATTATGCGTCCAGTCACACGGCGTCATTAAAGCATATTGAACTGGAAGGCGGCGACAGCTACGGTTAGGTCCTTTGAGCATTCGAAATCCTTGTAACAGACAGAATGTAACAAACTCTGCAGAGTTGAAGAGCTGATTCTGAGCACAGTTTAGCTGCAGGCAAGCATGTGATGGCGACTTGGAATGGCAGAAGTTTCACTGGCTGAAGTATGTACCCAAAACATCCTTGCGGTTCCCACATTCAAAGTGACACGCCGTGTGTCGCTTTGTAAACACGTTCTTCACTGTGCACCAATGCAGTTAGCGTTGAAACTCCGTAGAAAGGTAACTGGACCTCGATCCACGGACACTGATTAGTGGGGTGGGGGTGCGGAGTGGGGGTGAGGGTGCGGGGTGGGTGGGAGGGAGGGGAGTTAAAATGTGATTGTCCTCTTCTCTTCAGTGGAGAACTGAGATGTTGACAAATGGCAGCTCGAACGAAAATAAACGACGACAGCGATGATCAATTTCGTTTGTTTGTCCACTAGTCACAACAGCTTCCCTGTGTGTTTGCGCTGGCGGTGGAGACACAATTCCCTTCTTCCATCAAATGAGCGTCTTTTTCTCTCAACATCTCTCGCAGGAAGATGCAGTCTGTGTTCCTCTCCATCACCCAAAGCCTCTTCAGATCCAT
>JAWQFJ010021139.1:2500-17500 GCA_034096865.1 Theodoxus fluviatilis | reverse complement strand
TGTGCATTGAAAATACTTTCTTCGTGCAAATCAGTAGAATGAAAAAAGAGACGTGAGCGGCAAAAATATTTTAGTACGTCAATGTAGATGAAGCGGATGTGTAATCTTTCCGAAAGTCAGTTATGCTGCTTCAGTACTTGACTCTTCGTCTCCTTCAGGTAAATAGTTCAATTGTGAAAAAGACAATCCTGAGCATTCTGACAACGCAAATGCTTCAAAGTTTCTTACTTACTTGTAGGAGATAAACTTTGCTTGTAATTAAAAAGTATATATTGGAAATATTTCTCTCTATACACCTTTCTGGTCTCTCCTCTTTTCATTCATGCGTGCGTCAGTTTGTTGCTTGAAATAAGGGCATGGTGTTCGGTCTCTGCGCAGGTGTCGGTGACGTCACTGGGTTGCGAGGAATCACGTCACCCTGTGGTGGTGGAGGTGGTCTTGGGATGTGCACTGCTGCTGCTTGTGCTGGTCCTGGTGCTGGCCCTGCTGTTCCGCTACGAGCTGCTCGTCGTCCTCCACTCGCGCCGTAGGTCCTCTGGCCGTCTGGAAGGGGTCTCCACAAGCCTGCAGTACGACTGGTTCCTGTCGGTGGAGAGCGAAGACGAGACAGATCGCCTGTGGGCAGGACAAGAGCTGAGGCCTGCGTGTGAGGGAGTTGAGGATTTAAAGCTCTACATCCCCTTCATGCACCACACTTTCGGTAAAGATCACAGGCTTTTGAACGAGTCATATACATTTAAATTTTAACACATTATGTAATTGCTTTAATACCTATCATTACGATAGTGGAGATAACTCATTATTGCATGTCTCGCAGTGTACACAGGGTTGATTGAACAGACCAAATAGCGCCGAATTCCATCTGCACCAGATGACAAGATTCCCCTACACCCTTTACCTCCACCCCATCCAGTGGCACCTGGTGCTGTTTGGTATCGACCATGGGAAGCAACTGTAACAGGCCTCAAAGACTCTTTGGACGTGGGTTCCTGCTCACAAGGGGGCTCATCTGACGACAGTAGCCATATGGAGAACTTTGACCTGACTGCTGTTTTACACATAAACTTGAACAAGTGAGTTTTCGACAAGGCCTAAAAACGTTTTTAAAAAAGGTAAAGGTGTGATTTTATATACCGACTTACACCCTTTGTCTGGGTCTCAAACCGCTTTACACTAATCGTTAGAACGCGCCTTGGCTGTGTGCATAGTCGAATGATGAGCTCTTTATCGTTTTCCTTATTTTGCTCATTCCTCTCTTGTCTAACCACGTCTTTCCTTTTCATTTTTCGTTATCACCCCTTCCTTTTCCCTCTTCTTTCCCCCTAGCCGTTTTCTTCTCCTCCACCCCTTCGTTCTCGTCGTCTTCGTCATCGTTGTTCTCCTCCTGCTTGTTTTTTTCTGCTCCTCCTCCTGCTCCACTTGATGCTCTAGCTTCTTCTCCTGCTCGCAATCCTCCTCTTCGCCCTGCTCCTCCATCCCTCTAATTTTCCTACTCTTCCTGCTCACAATCCTTCTCTTTGTCCTATTCCTCCACCCCCGTCGTTATCTTGTTCCTCCAGCTCCTCCTGCCCCTCCTCCTGTTTCTAATCCTCCTGCTTTTCCTCCAGCCTCTCTTCCTGCCTCTCCTCCTCATATTTATCCTTCTGCTCCTCCTTTTGCTCCTTTTCTCCGTTTCCTTCTGCCCCTTTTCCTCCTGCTCCTTTTCGTCCTCTCCCTTTTCCTACTTCCCCTGCTCTTGAACCTCCTCCTATGCTCTTGATCTTCCTCCCCCTGCTCCTGATTCTCCGGAGTCCCCTGCTCTTAATGATCCTCCCTCCTGCTCTTGATCCTCCCTCCTGCTCTTGATCCTCCCTCTGCTCTTGATCCTCCCTCTGCTCTTGATCCTCCCTCTGCTCTTGATCCTCCCTCTGCTCTTGATCCTCCCTCCTGCTCTTAATGATCCTCCCTCCTGCTCTTGATCCTCTCTCCTGCTCTTGATCCTCCCTCCTGCTCTTGATCCTCCCTCTGCTCTTGATCCTCCCTCTGCTCTTGATCCTCCCTCCTGCTCTTAATGATCCTCCCTCTGCTCTTGATCCTCCCTCTGCTCTTGATCCTCCCTCCTGCTCTTGATCCTCTCTCTGCTCTTGATCCTCCCTCTGCTCTTGATCCTCCCTCCTGCTCTTGATCCTCCCTCTGCTCTTGATCCTCCCTCCTGCTCTTGATCTTCCTCCCCCTGCTCCTGATTCTCCGGAGTCCCCTGCTCTTAATGTTAATGATCCTCCCTCCTGCTCTTGATCCTCCCTCCTGCTCTTGATCCTCCCTCCTGCTCTTGATCCTCCCTCCTGCTCTTGATCCTCCCTCCTGCTCCGGGGTGGTTGTTGGAACCTCATTCCCATCTACTACCATACCGCTTCTGACGTGGCCCTGAAAAGGGCCTTTGTAGCCCTAAAGTAGGGCTGATATGGCAGCCCCGTACCATAACTGTCTTGGCGTGGCCCTGAGAATGGCCGTTGGTAGCCCTAAGTAGGGCTGTTATGGTGGCCCTGAAAAGGGCCCTTGGTGGCCCTAAGGAGGGCCGTTGTGGGGAGGAATGAGGGAAGGGGGGGGGGGGTCAGTTCTTAGCCATGGCTCATACATGCAGGAGACCACTAGTGTCCCTGACTAATAGACGTCACACATGTTGCCCGACTCTCACCGCGATCCTCCCTCCTGCTCTTGATCCTCCCTCCTGCTCTTGATCCTCCCTCCTGCTCTTAATGATCCTCCCCCCTGCTCTCGATCCTCCCTCCTGCTCTTGATCCTCCCTCCTGCTCTTGATCCTCCCTCTGCTCTTGATCCTCACCCTGCTCTTGATCCTTCCCCCTGCTCTTGATCCTCCCTCTGCTCTTGATCCTCACCCTGCTCTTGATCCTCACCCTGCTCTTGATCCTCCCTCCTGCTCTCGATCCTCCCTCCTGCTCTTGATCCTCCCTCCTGCTCTTGATCCTCACCCTGCTCTTGATCCTCCCTCCTGCTCTCGATCCTCCCTCTGCTCTTGATCCTCACCCTGCTCTTGATCCTCCCTCCTGCTCTCGATCCTCCCTCTGCTCTTGATCCTCACCCTGCTCTTGATCCTCACCCTGCTCTTGATCCTCCCTCCTGCTCTTGATCCTCCCTCCTGCTCTTGATCCTCCCTCTGCTCTTGATCCTCACCCTGCTCTTGATCCTCCCTCCTGCTCTTGATCCTCCCTCTGCTCTTGATCCTCACCCTGCTCTTGATCCTCACCCTGCTCTTGATCCTCCCTCCTGCTCTTGATCCTCCCTCCTGCTCTTGATCCTCCCTCCTGCTCTTGATCCTCCCTCTGCTCTTGATCCTCACCCTGCTCTTGATCCTCACCCTGCTCTTGATCCTCCCTCCTGCTCTTGATCCTCCCTCTGCTCTTGATCCTCACCCTGCTCTTGATCCTCACCCTGCTCTTGATCCTCCCTCCTGCTCTCGATCCTCCCTCCTGAACATGATCCTCCTCCTCCTGATCTCTCCCCCCCCCCCCGATCGTGATCCTCCTCTCCCTGAACTTGATCCTCCTCCTCCTCCTCCTCCTCCTCCTCCACCTCCTCCTCCTCCTCCTTTCTCCCCCTGTTACAGGGATTTCACTAAACTTAATAAAAACGGTCCCAGGTAAATACAAGATTTTTAATCAACAATTGAAATCATAATTTTCCCATATTCAGCAAAAAGGGGTAAAAGAAAATATGTTATTTTACATCTGGCTCATCTTCGACTTCCTCCCAAATAACTCTCCTTACAACATTCACACCCATTACTAGTATACTCTACTCCAAGGGAGATACACAGGTACAAGAAAATATTCAACTCCAACGGAGAATTTCTACACACAAGTAAATAATCAACCTCAAAAGTAATTGCAAAGCACAGATAAAACGTTAATGGAGAATTATATACACAAGTAAAACTATGGTCAACCTGCTCACATGAAACTAATAAAACGTAGGTCAGCCCTTGACATAAAAGAACTACTTCGACGAACCATCCATCTCTCTTCGTCTCTCTCTCTCTCTCCCTCACTCGCTCTCTCTCTCTCTCTCTCTCTCTCTCTCTCTCTCTCTCTCCCTCACTCGCTCTCACTCAGTAGGCACGTCTGCCTAGCCGACCGTCCGTTCTCAGTTCGTCTACTTCTCTCTGTTCTGCCGTCCGCCTCTCTCTTCTGTGCTTCTCTCTTCTCGTTGTCTGCCTCTCTCTTCTCTTCGTCTGCTTCTGTTGTCTTCGTCGGCTTCTCTCTCTCTCTCTCTCTCTCTCTCTCTCTCTCTCTCTCTCTCTCTCTCTCTCTGCTCTTTTCTCTGCTGTGTGGGGGCGGATCTATCCTCTCTTCTCTTGCTCCCTCTTATATCTCTATCTTCTCACAACCAACTCACGGCCCATTTCTACTTACCGCACGACTCATACTTCAGAGCAAACACCGTTCATCACCCTGGGGCAGAACTCAACTTCCACTCACCCCTCACTCCAAACTTTACACTACTTTTGGACTACTAACTTCACCCTCAACGAACCAGCAAAAATCAAGTCTCTCTCAGGTGAGATACTTCCGAAAACCTATTTCCCCATTACACCCCCCACCCTCTCCATCTCCTCCTCCTCCTCCTTCGATACCTGCTACTTTTCCTACTTTTACTTCTCTGCCTGCTCCTGCTCAAGCTTTTCATCCTCCACCAACTCTGAGTCCACAGCAGTAGCAGCAGGATAATCGTTAACACCAGTAAAAGAGGCAGCAGCAATAGCTATCGTCTCTGTGGGTATAAAAAAGAAGAATCGACTCATTCAACAAGGGCACGTTAAGAAGAGCTCAACGCCTCCACCAGGTGCCGTGGCAGCAGACGAGACAATGATCGCCATCCAGCAGAGCCACATCCCTCCTCCTCCGCCCACACCCCCTCCTCCTTCTTTCACACCTCCCCCCCCCCCTTTCCTCCTTCTTCTTCCGTGTGTATGTGTATGAGAAAGGTAGGAAAAACCAAATCGAATGTCTTTCTTACTGCGACGTATTACTCCTTGAACGCTTTCTGCCTGCCATTCCCCATTACAAGAAATATAGAAACGATGAAGTCCTGGACTAAGACACTGGCTCGTCCCCGTGCACTGCTCCTTAGGGAGAAGAAATGGGCAGAGACGGAATTTTGACCTGTGGTTGAAAGAATCAAGTGTCGAGATATGTTTAATTGTATATTTGCTCTTTGCTTCATTTACTGCATTGGTTTTCCTGGTTATGATACGCATGCCATTGATATCAAGAGTAGGACATGTTTTACAGTGTAAATACATTTTGCGGAATCTTGCCAACTGCTTCTTTCTTTACTTTTGATGATGAAAGCTTATTTTGCCATTCTTCTAGTTTCGATTTTAAACCAACCTCAGAAATAGGCTCTAACACAAACTGAATAAATAGATTTCCTTCAAATTTCTCATATTCTTTTTGTTTTCTTTTGCTGGTATATGATTAAAAGAACTTTACCATCAAATCTCAATAGGCACATGATGGACAGTGTTTTACCTGTTCAGATGATATACATGGTATTTGCTTACTCGTCCACTCTTGGACTATTTCCTTGTTCCCAAGACAGGCCTAACGCTGCGAGGTAGATCGCAAAAGGATTAAAGAACAATGCTGAAGATGCGTCCCTGACAAAATGAAAAAGGTGGAGACTCTTCTAGTCTCGAGGTACATAAGTCAGTCCGCCAGAATCCGATGAATAATAGAGTTGTGTGGGGCCAATTGGATATGACACTGGTTGACCGCCTGAAACGTCCATGTCTAAAGACTTTGTTCATGGGTTAAATGTTTTTGATGAACCATGGATATACACTGCATAAAATATTATTAGTTGACTGGTGGACAGTTCCAAAAGTTTATAGATGAACTCAACACGTCATCAAATAACAAACAAAAACGATTCAGAAAATGCATTAATCATTCTCCAGAGTAGGTCCCACAACAGGATAAACAGGAAGATAGCAGTTGCACAATGGACCAGGTTGGAAATCACGGTGAACATGGTTCTTGTGAGCAAATCGTATTCCTTTATGTGATGGATGTAGAGAGCGGTGGTGGGTTTCGAGCCGTGGGGGGCTTGAGGTTTTAATGGTAGAAGAGCACAGGTATGAGACAAGTCGTAGCTGCTTTCCACAACAACATTTACCCATGGGTACAGGAGTTGCTGGCTGGTCCGACGCCGGGTGGTAGTGGCCATGCCCAACCCAAGACCGTGGTGACAGTGGTTTCTCAGTCTGGCAGACGGTTCCCTCTTATCAAATGGATGCGCGGACCCCAGAGGAGCCAGGAAGGGAACTCTCTGATGCAATCTCAGCTTGTCTCTGAGTTTGTGTTTCTTGGGGACCAAAATGGGCCTATTACACCTGTATACTTAACTGAAATTACTTGTTTGAAGTGTTGCTTCGTTCAGCATGACAAAGTCTATCGAGAAAATATTCCATCATTGAAAGCAATTGTCTTAATTAAAAGGAAGCAACGAGTTTATGCTTACACATAACAAATCAGATTTAGTGCAAGCAAAGATGCCACGGGAACGGTCTCCAGTCAAACATCAAGTCGACTTAACTAGTGATGGAACAGACAGCTCCAAAGTAAATGGACATCCAACACACAGGACATCACAAAGGGAGAGGGAAGGTCTGACTGATACAACTGACAAGTGACGTGAAGGGTAGCTGCGTGACCATTCCAGACTAGCAGAACATTGTGACTGTTCATGCAAAATGCACACTTAACTCACAGGACAGGTATGGTAGGATAGGAAAAGGGAGACACTTGGATAATAGGCGCACCTTACTCCCGGAGGAACTAAAACAAAGACAGCGGAAGGATGAGAGAGAGAGAGAGACAGACAGACAGACAGACAGACAGACAGACAGACAGACAGACAGACAGACAGACAGACAGACAGACAGACAGACAGACAGACAGACAGA
Source organism: Theodoxus fluviatilis (assembly GCA_034096865.1). NCBI lineage: Eukaryota > Metazoa > Mollusca > Gastropoda > Cycloneritida > Neritidae > Theodoxus > Theodoxus fluviatilis. Next base: position 10,536 of record JAWQFJ010021139.1, on the reverse strand, counting down.
CAGACAGACATACAGACAGGCAGGCAGGCAGGCAGGCAGGCAGGCAGGCAGGCAGGCAGAGAGACAGACAGAGAGACAGACAGAGAGAGACAGAGAGAGAGAGACAGAGAGAGAGAGAGAGAGAGAGAGACAGAGAGAATGAGAGAGAGAGACAGAGAGAGAGACAGAGAGAGAGAGACAGAGAGAGAGAGACAGAGAGAGAGAGACAGAGAGAGAGAGAGAGAGAGACAGAGAGAGAGAGAGAGAGAGAGAGAGAGAGAGAGAGAGAGAGAGAGAGAGAGAGAGAGAGAGAGAGAGAGAGAGAGAGAGAGAGAGAGAGAGAACTGAACTGTACTGAAAAAGTTTTGTTCAGGCCACCGGTCTATTACACTGGGAATAAAACGCGGACGTAAAGCAATTATAAACAAATAGTGCATCGCAAACTGGCAACCAGTTTCGGCACGCGCAACACGCACGGGTGAATAGACAGTTCTGAAAGTTCAAGTTTTCCGTGCAGCCCGCGAAGGTTGCAATTGCGTTGGCGGCGTTCAGCTCGTGTCTGGCTTGTCTGCGTTAGCAGCATCCCTGACACTGTGGCGAACAGCCGATCTTGATGGAAGAGCAGATCGGGTGTTTCCGAAAATCCTTGTTGGAGACGACAGACATGTCTTCTTTTTGGGCATCTCACTGTCACGCGAGCAATGGACAGAAGTGGACTGAAGAGATGAAGCTTGATCTTGGTATGTCACTCGGGTATCTCGTTCTTCGCACTTCGGAGGACCTCCAACGTTGCCTCGTTGTTCGAAGAAAGAGTCGTAGCACGTTGATCCTGGAGGGGGGTCCCCCTGTGGGTTTGGGGTAAGAAATGACCCACCGCGTCTCCCTACGCGATTCGTGAGGAGAATAACTAGGGACACCGTGACTGGATTACGTTTACTCTAAAACTGTTCTAGTGATTTTCGTGGTTAATGGCATTACATAGCCTACAAGGCTGATAGGCCGTAAAACACTATCCATCCATCCATCCATCCATCCTGGAGGGGTGATGTCTCTGCGGCAGAAGGTTTTGCATTGAAGACCAGGGTTTCTGGTTTTTCGAAGTTGTCATCAGAGTGTAAAAGGTCAAAGGTCACAGGTGACTCGCCCTGCGTTCCGTGCACTCTGCTTCATCTCTGCTACGGTGTAGCAGGCTCAGGAGTTTCGATTGGTCGGTTTCTTTAATTATTTTAAAAGCACGTTACCATTAAAAGTAGAGGGTTATGGAGGCCCCCTTTGAATTCACGAATCCCCAATATTATTTCACACTCAAATGTATCACTCTTGATCAAAGAAACGACTTAATAAAAATATTAGGGTCGAAAATCATTCATACACAATTTTTGGTGACGTTTCACCCAGTGGCAGAGGTCAACTTCCTGTCAAGGTCGCGCAGCAGCTAGAGCCTAGCAACGATGAAACTTCAGAACTCGTAGCCGCATTTGATTGGCTCATACTAAACAGAAACAAAGCACGGTAAACATGCTTCGAACCATGGAGTTTACATAAAATGGAAGTGGCAAACGTGCCGATTCCTGTCAAATTTCGAATAAATAAATGTTTTCGTGCTCTCATCACCGTGGCAGAGTGGATTGTATGCATTGGTTTGATATTTGTAGTAAACGTCGGCATTTATACCCATGAGTGTAACGATTTAGCAGACGACACACATTTTTGGATTCCTTTGACCTTCCTCTATGACTGGTGATGGTTACCTCCCTTTTGTTATTAATGGATTTTCGCCCCTAATGCTTTTATTAAGTCGTTTCTTCGATCAAGAGTGAAAAATTTGAGTGTGAAATAATATTGGAGATTCGTGTATTCAAAGGGGGCCTCCAAAACCCTCTACTTTTAATGGTAACGTGCTTTAAAAATAATTAAAGAAACCGACCAATCGAAACTCCTGAGCCTGCTACACCGTAGCAGAGATGAAGCAGAGTGCAACGGAACGCAGGGTCGGTGATGTAGTCGGCCGACAGAAGGGAGCGAGAATTTCGTGCAAGTCCGTGAGCGCAAACTGTTCTATTCGCGACATCAAGATCGATTTGATCTGATTTCAAAACGGTAACGGAATGTTTTACCCTTCTGACGATGTTATCTTGCTCGTTGTCTTTCTGAACACAGAGTTATACTATTTTCACTAGTCTCAGCCACGCTGAATGGCTCGTTGTTGGTCCCGTCGACTCTGGGCTGGTGTTTTCTTGCACCAGTAGCCACGCTTGTCGCTCGTGAGTAATGGCTGACTGGCGCGCTGCCTGAATCTTAAAACCACGACGACACTTCAGGTTCACCATCCACTTTCTAACTGGTCGGCTTCTCCGTTGCCAGCAGAGATGTCAGAAGCGTCTCCAGGGCAGCTGGAAGTCCAGCGACTGGCATGGTGTTCACTGTTATTTCACTGTAATGTGAAACTGGCCACTTGTCCCTCTAAGAAGTTGCACCGACGCATGTGGATCGGTGAACTATTTAGTAGGCTAGAGTCTCGTTCGTTATCGGAATTAACCAGACAAATCGCTCCACCAACTAAGAGAGAGAGAGAGAGAGAGAGAGAGAGAGAGAGAGAGAGAGAGAGAGAGAGAGAGAGAGGAGAGAGAGTCTACGTCATTAGGCAACAGGTCAACAAAACGGGAGCAAATAACTTAGTAGGAAAGCTTTGCATTGAGCTACATTTTTTGCGTACTCTATTTTGTGCTTTGAACACCGTGACATTGCCAGCATGCCTAGCTGGATGACGTCAGAACTTATCACTTTCCGTACTAGTGACAATGTCTCGCACCTGGGTTCCCCCTGTGGGTTCGGGGTGAGAATTGACCCACCGCGTCTCCCTACTCGATTCGTAAGAAGCGAATAACTAGGAAAATTGGCACTATTCGTCACTATCTTTCACAACAGGCCACTCAAACCCGTGCCACTTCCCTTGTTCTGTCCCGTCTTAATTATGGAAATTCTCTTCTTGCCGGCATTCCTGACACTCTGCTAAACAAACTGCAAAAAGTCCAAAACACTGCTGTTAGATTAGTTTTTAGATGTCCCAAGAGAACTCCCACATCCAAACTCCTTCGTGCACTGCATTGGCTCTCCGTCCCTCAGAGGATAGAGTATAAGCTAGCCATTATGTGCTTCAACTTCTTCAATCAAACTGCACCACACGCACTCAAAGAAATTCTCACTGTCTACACCCCCACTAGAAATAACCGTTCAGCTGCAGACACCAAAACGTTAAATGTCCCCCGTCGCTAAAAGAAAACCCAAGGACAGCGAGCTTTTTCTTACATCGGCCCTGTAACGTGGAATAGCCTACCTTTCCCTGTCCGTCACTCTGATTCCATGTCCCAGTTCAAAACCTCCCTCAAGACACACCTGTTCCGGTCAGTCTTTCCTGACGAGCAGTGAAGTGCTTCACAAGGCGCCTCTTTTATGTTTCGTGTTTTGTTTATTGCCTGCTACTTAATTAATTGTATTGTATTTAATTTTTCTTTTATTTCAACTGTACAGTGAGCGAGTGTTAGAATGCTTTGTATGGGTGTAGACTTTCTCATTGTAAACGCCATGAGCTTGCCTATTAGGGAAGGTATGTGCGTAGAAATAGTCTGTATTATTATTATTATTATTATTATTATTATTATTATTATTATTATTATTATTATTATTATTATTATTATTATTATTATTATTATTATTATTATTATTATTATTAATATTATTATTATTATTATTATTATTATTATTATTATTATTATTTCAATGTGCACACACATAACTTATCTAAGTCTTCAATCATTGCATTGTCATGCATGGGTATATATGACCTCGTATCACGAAAAGAGTAGCATTATGCCTTTCGCCGATTTTCCATTAGGTAACCTTGCTGAAAGCAAATTTAATTTTCTTTAAGGTGGTGAAAACCGCTTTTTAATCGGACGATTTGGTACAAAGTTATAAGTGATGGAACTGTGAACCCATGATATCAAGCTATTTGACATAATGAACTTGCAGTATATTTTTTCCAACTGTCAACATACCTCTCTCGTTAAAATGCATTAATTTTATTACTTCATTAGCTGCGAATCGTCTTAAACCTATAGACAATGTTTAAAATGGCCACAAATCAGTTCTCTACAAAGATCTCTAAATCAACCACCAGGCCCCCACCCACTAAAACGGGCTGTTAGTCGATTTCGCTTGAGGAACAATGCGACTGACTCCGTGGTGCGAGATCACAGAATCACTTTTCTCGGTAAACAAAGTGAATTACTGAGGACTGCTGGCAGAATTTTCTTTTGCCGTGTTGAATGACAGTAGATGATTTTTTTTGGGGTGTGTTTGCTTGCGACCAGCAATACATACAGGAAATTCATTTTTAGATCCAAATGTGAAATAGTTACCGAGACGCTATTTACAGATCCTGCCCGAAAGGCAGGCAAGTTAATCACGATGAAGAAAGACTGTCAATGAGAGCAGAGAGTTTTATTTCCAAGCGAATACAGACAAACATAAAAAGAGACACCATGCTGGAGAGTTTTGATGCACAAAGCAACAGACCAGCGATGACAGATATCAAGCAACATTTTCAAGATTGGTTTAAGTTTTTCTGCAAATATGAGATAACATAGCGTTCATGTTTATCAATGCAAGCAAGCAGACAAGCAAACAAGCAAGCAATTAAACGAACAAAAATTCCACCAAGGTCACCTGATAGGAACTTTTGTGACGAATATTAAACTCCAACAGATCATAACTGTCGATAATCAGACTACACACACAATTCAGACAATTATGCAATAAGTTATTATCGTCAACAAAAATACATGGCTGCAAATGAAAATAAAACGTATTCCTTTATACACTATGCCAAGTCACTTAATCACTACCGCAGACTTTGTGATTGCATCAGGGCATGGAACACGGTTACCAGCCGATGTCAACAGACATCGATGACTTTCCGACAACACGTGCAGTATTTAAAAACTAACAAAAAAACAAACGAACGAACGAAAAGAGCGAACGAGCAAATGCCCACAATGCTCACACATCTTTTGTGTCTTGTGTCCCTGTAATGTCAGCTCTATGTATTCAATGATCTGAACGTTAAACGGCGGAACGGAATAAACTCCAAGACGAAGACGTAACGTGTGTGCGAAAATGTTCACACTGTACTTTCTAATAAGTGCCGAAATCCTGTGAGAAATAAGCAGAAAAAATGTCTCTGGAACTTAGGCGGGGACGGAATCACCATCACCAGGACAGCCTGATCGGCGAAACAGGGTTCCTTCTCCTGTGGAGACACCTGTACTAACAAATGAGCACACGAATAGCAGTCCTACTGAGGAATGTGAACTTTTTGTTCAAACCATTGTATAAGACACAAAATGGTTTTAAATAACAACGTAGAAGAGCTGTGTGCGCGCATACGCACTCCATTGTCGGTGAAAGTAAGTGCATGGTAAATTCAGCTGGCGGTTTTAACCGCGAATGATAAGGCTTCGCTGCACGGTTAGTCACTAGCAAACACATAAGAGAACAAGTTATTATATATACCGTACCGAAATAGCTGCTCAAATTCCCTAAAGTATTTCTCCAATGATCACATGACAATCTCGGCAACTCGCCCACATTGGCGTGAGATGTGCTTTTGCAAATAGTGCAAGGTTTACCTCGGGTTTTTGAATTGGAGTCCAAACCAAAATCCTATGGTTTCATCTCAACGTTGTTTGAAGCGGTTAGCCTGTTGCATTCCTTGTTTCATACTTCTGATAATTCTGCCATAGAAAAAATTACCAATGCATGCATGCGCGTTCGATGAGGCGACAAACATAGTGCCAGACAGGACGCTTACAGTTTGGTACCAGCACCATCTCCACTCCCTGGTTGATAGCCCGATGCTGGCTCCGGCTACATCGAGTGTTCATCAACTCTGCATTATGGCCGCACTGCCCCCACAGGTGGCCGTGTTACTCCTGTGGGGGGGAAGAGGCAATGCGAGTCAGACACTTTCTCCGAGAATGTCACTCTAGGACCTGTGCAGTTTCGAACGCCGCCACCGCTAGCAGCAGGAGACTTGGAGCGAATGCATCCGTCACTCTGTAAGAACCCCGGCATTGTCTTGAAGCAAAGCAGGCAACTTGCCATTAAGCAAACTCTACTCATCAGGACAGTTTTCAGTCATTATCTCGATAACATTACATGTTGCTTCATGGCAGTACAACAGTTTCCGTTTGTTTGTTTATTTGTTTGTTTGTGCTATGCGTTGTTTATAAATGTATCCTCCATAGTGAGCATTGCCCGCAGGCTTTTTCATTCGCACAATCCCGAGCCAGCGGTTTTTTGTTTATCACTTGTTACCTCCCATGAATCTTTTTTTACATTACAACTCTCAACGAGTTCTATTCAGTTGTTCGTAATCGCTGTAAAGTCAAACAACCTCGTAAAAACAAAGTTCTTTAACATAATGTTCACTATAGAAAAAAAGAGTTTAAGCAATTCAGAGGACATTGATGCTGGACATCGACGCTGAAAAAGCTGAAATTTCTGCATTCATGCTCATCGAACTGTTGCTGCGTTTTCACTCTCTCTGAGGATTATTCACTTACCAATATCTTTGCATGTAGAAGCACGTCTGTCATTACAAGCGCACGTTTAACTTGTCAACCACGGACCAATCAAACTTCGACCCATCAACTCGGGCACAAGCACTTTTGCTTTGAAATCCTCCCACACCTTCGTCGAAGCTTCAATAATTGAACAGCATCAATTACAAAATGCGTTGCCTGCAAACAAGTCAAGACTGTCAGTGACTGAGACGGAACACATCATCTGTAGATTTTGTTTTGCTCCAGCAAGCTGCTGTGTCTCCATCAGGCGCGTTCTTTAACGTGAAAGATTTTGGCCATAAGGTCCTCGTCCTCCAAGTCCACGTACATCTTCAGTCGGACCATGGCACGAAGGTAACTGTTGACCACGGAGGACGCCGTCACGTCACGGTGCTTGATGACACGGATGGGACCTTGACCCTTGGTGACCATGACACTGTATACGTGGGAGAACTCGAAGGATTTGGGTCGACTGGAGGCGTAGCTTCTGGAGAGGACCACAATGGCGCCTCGGCTCTGCTGGATGGCAGTCATGGTCTCGTCTGCTGCCACGCCACCTGGTGGAAAGGGGTCAGGTTCTTGAAAAGCTCTTTATGCACACAGCTAACGAAGTCGTCGATAGATGTTATCGTTATTCTGTAGCTGCTGTTGTTGTTCGTGATGTTAGCGTTTTGTTTGTGGTGGTGGTGGTGGTGGTGGCAGGGCCGGACCCAGGGGGGGGTTCCAGGGGTTCCGGAACCCCCCCCCCCCTAGAAAAAGCATGTACCTTGGTTTGAGTTTTTTTTTATTAATATTTTTTGTGTGTGTCTCCAAAAACAATGCTGCTCTTACCCCTCAAAACAAGGCCCAGAATGCACCAGATTGCACAGATTTTAACCGTTTTTCAAACATTTTACGGGGGGGCATGCCCCCGGACCCCCCTAGTTTGCGCGCCTGCGAAGCAGGCGCGCGCTCGTGGCTTCGCCACTTCGCTGATTTGTCCCCCCCAACCAAAAAGGAACCCCCCCCCACACAACTCATTTGGTCCGGCTCTGGGTGGTGATGATGATGATGATGATGATGATGATGATGATGGTGATGATGATGATGATGATGATGATGATGATGATGATGATGATGATGATGATGATGATGATGATGATGATGATGATGATGGTGATGATGATGATTTTGTTGATTTTTTTCTAGTTGTTGTTATCATAGGTGATGGTGGTGGTGGTGGATGATGATGATATTGATGATGATGATGATGATGATGATGATGATTGATGATTGATGATTGATGATTGATGATTGATTGATGATTGATGATTGATGATTGATGATTGATTGATTGATTGATTGATGATTGATGATTGATTGATTGGTTGATTGATGATTAATTGATGATTGATGATTGATGATTGATGATTGATGATTGATGATTGATGA
>JAWQFJ010021138.1:62500-70117 GCA_034096865.1 Theodoxus fluviatilis | reverse complement strand
AAAAAATAGGGCTTACTTTGCCCTATATACCATGTATAGGTGAGGTATCCAATCTAAAAAACTTCAGAGAACATTGAGAAAATGTGAAAAATGGCTGTTTTTTAGACAACATTTATGGCCCCTGCGACCTTGACCTTGCTGCAAGGTCAAGTCACTATGTATGCTTTTTGAGGCCTTATCATCATACACCATTATGCCAAATTGGGTGTTGATAGACTTAATAGTCTCCGAGAAAAATCCAACGTTAACGTTTTCGGACGCCCGGACGCCCGGACCGGACGCCCGGACAGACGAAACGGGTGAGTACATAGACTCACTTTTGCTTCGCATGTGAGTCAAAAACACCAGGCGTAAGTGTGTACATCAAGTCAGTCTCCGTTGACCAGTAGGCATCCCTCGCAAGAAGACAAACACACAGATACCGTCTGCTCGAAGACAAAACGCCTATCATTTCTGTCGACTCGAGTTGCTGACTTGGAGTTTTCGCTCTAAAATTATCTGGCTGGAGTAAAACTTCCAGATGAGTGGCTTGTCCAAGATGACCCGGAATTCGCTTGCATACAACGATGCCTCGTCTGCCGAGGTGCATTGTACAAACACGTGACTGAACACAACTTCCAGTTTTCATTAGACAGCCAGTCTTGTACTCTAGCAATGTAAAGTTTATGATAAAACACGCATGCGGGCACATTCTCACACACGGTACGTACACACACACACAGACCCATACAAGCATAAACCACCTTCGAACGACTCTTAAGGTAGCAGCAGTGAAAATCAGAGCCAAAGTCCATTGGTGCAGGCCTCAGGCCCGAGATGGCTGGCTTCCTGTCTTGTCCCTAGGGAGAGGAGAGACTGGGCGCAGGAGGCTCGTCTGGCTTGGGCTGTCCGTGTACGCGCAGACGGTACAGACATGTATAGTCAGGTAGTCCCTGGTTACTCGAGATGACCATCGCCACGTAGCAGAAGTAGCCCGCCTCCTTGCCCTGGGGATGATGGAGGACAAAGATGAAGATGAGCAATGGTGGTTGCGTGATCGTTTATGGAGGAGCTGAGGCACAGGCTGGTGATGCATTTGCACCGTTGGTTTCTTGCAGTGGTGTATAGAGAACTGTGTGTGTTAGTGCGTCCTAATTTTTCTTTACCTTGAATTTGTTCCCGACACATGTTCTCTCCCCGATTTCGAAAATCTTGTTTTCACTGCATTTCGGAAGAATTATTTTTGGCCAGTTTATTCTTATGCTGGCTTCATTTTTGCCTTCTAGTCGTGTGACGCATGCACATAAACCACAAATGCCAGGGATACCCACGCAAAATAATAACCAAATTGACCGTACAACCAATAGTTACCAGGACAGGAAAGTATTGGATGGGGTTCCCATTGCCCTGGTAGGTGAAATTCCCCAGAAGCACACCGTCCATGTCCGTTTCACTCTGGAATCCCTGTGAACAGACGAAAACTTCATCATAGCCTAGGCAACTGCATGCAACAGAAAGGACACATATACATATTATCACAAGAGAGTCGACAATCTCATCAATTTGCAGACACTGGTCAGATATACTTAATACTGAACCTCAGTCTCCATAAAATGGACACAAATTACAAAGGAGGGAACTACCCTAACAAGAAATTCACATCTAGTTTTAGCTATGAGTTTTGATATTTCGAATAAGGGGGGAAGGGGGGCGGGGAGGCGAGGAAGAGTCCGTACATTATTTTGTGGGATCTATCAGGAAGGAGAATCTATGGAAGAAGGGATTCTCCTACACAATTAGCCAAGTTCCATAACAGCTTCAAAATGCATCATTGTGGTCGAGTCGAGAAAAGTTCAAGTGCAGTTTGGTAAACCACATTGGGAACAAACTAACCTAGACGGAGGTGTCACTGGACTTCCCCTAGTTTAACATGGCATAGAATGGAGCAGTACATCGAATGCCAACAAAATCTCTGCAACAGTACAACTTACTGGTAATTGACCAGTGGAGCACAGGAGGCTGCAGGGAGGCCAAGCCTTACCAAGATGGAGAAGTCCCTAGGGGCGGAGGAGATGGATCCCGAGGGGGAGAGGAGTTTGGGGAAGTGCTCCAGGGTAACTCCCGTCAGGGCGATGGGCTTGGCCAGCTGCAGCATCAGGTGACCCGTGGAGCCATGGATTGACCAGCACCGGCCTGGCAGTACCTCAGGCTGCAACGCACGTACAATTTTTTTCACATTGGCGGTGGTGTTTTTTGAGATTACAATTGAATTGTACGGGAAAAGTCGCTTTTCTGTAAGAAATTAACATTACTGACGTTTAACATGCAGACTCTTGTCGTTCCATGACGAGTGAATGAAATGGTTCTTAACTAGTATGAAAGGTTGAAAAGTTCGTAGGATTCCTGTACACAAGCACAGGCAGATTACCAAAAAAAACGTGAAGGGTTCGGGTGACATCCATCAATACAACTGGCGCTGAAACTGTCTTTACCTGAGTGATGTTGTGTATGATTTACCGTGGAAACATCAAACTGACCGACAGAAAGCAGGTTTTAATACATGTCCACGTCATGCTTGTTACGATCGACCATTCAATATGTGTTGCTAAAAATGTTGCAAGTGTCCAGAAATTGAGATCGGAATACATGAAGTTGTCACAAAACTAGTTAGTAACTTGTCATTTGTTTCAAAACTGATAGAAAAGGTGGTTCTGTCTCAGCTCTCTGCTCACCTCACGTCCAACCAACTGTTCAACCCCCTACAGTCTGCGTATCGGCCTGGACACAGTACAGAAACAGCTTTAGTGAAAATTGTAAATGGCCTATGGTGTAATTCATGAACTTGGACTTTCAGCGTGGTCTAAGACTAGTCTTGGACCACTGTCGTAGTCTACAATTCATGAACTTGGACTGTCGTAGTCTACAATTCATGAACGTGGACTTAGTCAGGGCCGGATCTAGGGGGGGTGCTGGGGGTGCTCGAGCACCCCCCTCCCCCAAAAAAAAAAAAAAAAAAAAACCTCCGTGGCAGCCGGGAGTTGGGGGAAGGAGGGAGGGGGGGGGGGGGTGGTTGCTCAAATATGTTGATCTACTTCCCACCTCATCGGATATCGGCACACTTTGCTTGGTAGCAGAGACAGTATAGTTAGTAAAAAGCTTGGGAAGGAGGGGGGGGGGGCTAAAAGATGCTGGGCCCAGATGCTGTACTACTCTCCACTTGGTATAAGCACACTCTACTTGGCAGCCAAGGTAGCTGGGGAGGGAGGGGGGGGGGGGGGGGGGTGCTGCTATAATTAAGATGCCTTCCTTTTGCTACTCGCACAGACAAATCAAACCCGGGCACAGACAGGAAGAATCTGTGACCAAACAAAAACTCTTGGAAATGACCGCACTGCCAGATTGCACAGATTTGCACCATTTTTCTCAAAATTTTCCGGGGGGGCATGCCCCCGGACCCCCCTAGAGGGGCGTACCTGCTTCGCAGGCACGCACTCGTGGCTTCGCCACTTCGATGAGAAGACCCTAAAACAATTTTAAGCACCCCCCCTCAAAAAACTTTGATCCGGCCCTGTTAGTTCAGTCGGCAGACTGAACTGCGGACTACGGTGGTCCAAGGATTTGTTAGACTACACACCAAAGTCCAAGACCAGCGCGAAATTAAATGGCCGACCTGTTCACGGTTCGCAAATATTAAGCTGTATTTTGGGACACTGGAAGCCCATCCAAAGAAAGTATAAGCCATGAACAGCATTAAATTATGAAAGCTGTATGTTGATTGCATCAATAGGTCGTGAAAACGCTTACATTTTACAGTTGGAAATGCAGGTCGCCGAGCTTCGCGCACAGCTATTTATAGCTGAAGCGCGGACCGCTGCGACACCAGTAAACAGTGTTGTCCTCGAACCTGCCTGCTGCTGTTGACATTGGGTACAATGCTAGTGTTGTCTGATGCTATGAAAACGATACATAAAATTGCATCTGTGTTATGAAAACACTGCTCAGATTAAATTGCTTTATTTTTGGTAACTGAGAAAATGTGTGACGATCGCCAGGGTTTCACGAGTTTGGTGGGGAAAGTGAGTTGAGGCTGATCGAGTGTGTGTGTGTGCGTGTGTGTGTCAGTGTCACTGTGTGTGTATATTTATCCTCATCAAGACAGATTATTGTACCCCTTCCTTACTGAATTTCAATGGTTCTCACTTGGAAATCCTGCCATATTGTAAAACTTGATCTTCTGCTCGTTTGCCTCTTGCTGATGAACTTAATAAACGGTGACACACACACACACACACACACACACTCGAGCCAGCCTCACTCAGCTCGCACTTCATTTGTCACCTCCTCCCACGCTGTCCGTCTTCTTTTGTTTGCTTGGGCTGTGTGTATGCTGCTGTTAATGTATCCGTATCTTGCTGACACCGCTTTTATGATAGCTACCGATTCCCGCTCCGTGAAATCGGGGCTTTTCTTCGAGGTTTTGCTACCGATCGTGACTGACATTTTTGACGGGAAGTTTGAAGCGGTACGCTGAGGCTGGAGTGTGTGTGTGTGTGTGTGTGTGTGTGTGTGTGTGTGTGTGTGTGTGTGTGTGTGTGTGTGTGTGTGTGTGTGTGTGTCATTGTGTGTGTATATTTATCCTCATCAAGACAGATTATTGTTCCATCCCTTCCTTACTGAATTTCAATGGCTCTCACTTGGAAATCCTGCCATATTGTAAAACTTGATCTTCTGCTCGTTTGCCTCTTGCTGATGAACTTAATAAACGGTCACACACACACACACACACACACACACACACACACACACACACACACACACACACACACACACACACACACACACACTCGAACCAGCCTCAGCTTGCATGCGCACTTCATTTGTCACCGCCCTCCCACGCTGTCCGTCTTCTTTTGTTTGCTTGGGCTGTGTGTATGCTGCTGTTAATGTATCCGTATCTTGATGACACCGCTTTTGTGATAGCTACCGATTCTCGCTCCGTGAAATCGGGGCTTTTCTTCGAGGTTTTGCTACCGATCGTGGCCGTCATTTTTGACGGGAAGTTTAAAGCGGTACTCTATGCGCTTGCGCACTGGGCGGAATCCCCGGGAAATCCACATCATTCTAAAAATAATCCATGGACTAGGTCAATCAGTCCCAGCCTTTCAAGTCAACACCCAGTCTGGGTTCGTGAATCATAGACTCGCTGAGTCCAGGACTAGTCCCAGGCTACGCGGTGGTCTAGGACTAGTCCTGGACTCACAAGTCCAAGACCAGTGCTCGCGAAAGTCCAAGTTCATGAATTACACCCCCGGCGCGCGCATCGCCAGCCAATCGGCGTGCGTGTACTTGTCATGCAGTGCATGGCCAGCCAATCAGCGTGCGTGTACTTGTCAGCATTGCATGCAGTTGCCACGTGGCAGCAGTAGTCTTACTAGACAAGCGGACTCGCGTTGGGGAAAAAGACAGTGCTTGCGCTCCAGGGATTAAAAAAGTATCACCGCTATAGTGAAAACATGTGCGTGTACGTCAGACATCCAGCGATCGTGCAGTTTTCTACAGTTTTCAATCCCTTACTCTGTCTCAGAGTCGGCTATGTGCGGAGCGATACGAGGGGTTAAATGGTGCAGACAGCATCGAAAAGCGGTCAATGCGCACACAGGTGTTGCGCCACATTATCTGTTTACCTACTGAACGATCAACTCATGGTCACTTGAACATTGCACTGTTGTGAACTGGTTCGACCTAGATATATTGTCAAGATGACTCGCCCGATCAGTAAATTTGAAGGCACTAGGACACTCAATTTTTTCTCAAACGCAGAAATCGACAACATGAAAAATGGTTTTCGTTGAATTCGTGGGGAGAGAGAGAGAGAGAGAGAGAGAGAGAGAGAGAGAGAGAGAGAGAGAGAGAGAGAGAGAGAGAGAGAGAGAGAGAGAGAGCAGTCACACGGTTTTCCTGATGAGGGTGGACACCAGGTAACTTCGGCCGTGATTCTCTCTTGGTGTTGACGCTGTGGGCAGTCCCGATTTGCACCCCGATTAAGAGCACTTGGAGTATAATTCTTTGTTCATCAAGCGCCTAACGAATCGTCGTCGTTGTCGTCGTCGTCATAATCATCATCGTCATCATAATCATCATCGTCGTCGTCGTCTTCACCACCACCAATACCATCGCCACCACCACCGCCGCCACCACCACCACCACCACCACCACCACCACCACCACCACCACCACCACCACCACCACCACCACCACTGCCATCACCACCACCGTCACCGCCACCACAACGATAATTTAGACAAACGAAGCAGTCATGTTCAAAACAGGTCAAGAACGACGACCAGTCACTTTTCATTAAAACAACTTGTGCAATGTTAGACAAAAAGTTTTCTTCAGGCGCTTAAAACATGAAGAAAAAAGGCGACAAAGGACAAAGAGGACGAACAAAGGAAAGAGTTTGGGATGGGGGAGGGGGAAATGGGAGGGGATGGGGGGAGGGGAAATGGGGAAGGGTAGGGTGGGGAGAAGAGAAGGTGGGAGAGGGTGGGATGGGAGTGAGTGAGATGGAAGAGGGGGAGGTGGTGGTACGTGGGAGTGGGTGGGTGGGAGAGGTGGGGATGAGGACGTTGTTGAAGAGGAGGTTGAGGTATGAGGCGGAAGAGGGGGAAGTTCTTATTGAGGTTTGGACATGGTCTGCAGACTGCGCCACGCAACAATGGCGGCTGTCAGGAGTGTGACGTTGTCCTCGTCCTCGTGGCTGTTTCTCGTCCGCCACAGCGAGGGTGGTTACGATCGCTATATATCCACACCAGCCGTTTTTTTCTCCTACGTGTATTCCATCCTATATACATACATATTTATACATCACTCTCTCTCTCTCACACACACACACACACACACACACACACACACACACACACACACACACACACACACACACACACACACACACCTCTTTCACCACCACCACTACTACAACCACCACATCATCACCCCCGCCACTATCACCGACAGCACCAACTTCAACACTACTACCCTAACCACCACCGCTGAAACACCACCACTATCAACACTACCACCACCACCATCAACACTACCACCACCACCATCAACACTACCACCACCACCACCACTGCTATCAACACTACTACCACTATCACCTCAACAACATTTCCACCACAACAATCAACATTATCACCACCACCACCATCACCACTACTATCAACGCTACTTTTGTAATCACCATCACCACTGCCACTGACGTCACCACCATCACCACCACCACCTCCAACACTATCACCACAACAATCAACACCACCAGCACCTCCAACACTATCACAACAACAATCAACACCACAACCACGATCAATACTACCACTTGAACCACCACCACCACCATCATCACACCGACAATACCATAAGAACCACTACCACCATCACAAGAAGCACCACCATTATTACTATCACCACCATCACCAACCGTTCAGTCCATCTCCCCCAAGCTATGACGATTGGAAGGGAAGTTGACCTCTGCGCTCAGAGGCGTACTCTGAATTTCTCACGGCCCAGCCATTACTGTGTAATATTTCCACCTCAAGTCACACGTATGTTCGAATGGGTTAGCGTGTCCATGTC
>JAWQFJ010021138.1:50000-60000 GCA_034096865.1 Theodoxus fluviatilis | reverse complement strand
CTGTTTCTTCCTTATATCTTTTATCTTAAAAACATCCGATAGGCACACCAAGAAACTCAGTACCATCTTGAGGGCCAATAGGTTCACGGGTATTTTCGCGATGGTCAGCCAGTGAGTAACGTTGTTACACTTGGACGGCAGCATCTGCACATCCATTGGTTTTTCATTGCTGTCTTTTTCTAAACAGGAGAACATTTTCAGCCGAATACTTGTTCTTTAAGTACATCTTTGGAGTCTTTAAATAGTTTTGTCTCCTTCATGCCCGTCTCCAGTCTTTGTCGCTCCTCTCCAAACTCGACCGGGCTGGAACCGAACACCCTTGAGCTGACGCCGTGGGCACGGTCGTTCGTGTCTTCCCCCATGTGTCCACAAAGTGCATGGCGAGAGGAATGCCCCACGCGATTTCTATGTTTACAATGTGACACGGCGTTGATTTACGTCATAACTTTTCTGCTAATCCTCTTCTCTCCTAAGAATGTCGGGACGTTGCTATTGCATACAAAGCGGCCCGATGCGGTGGCTCATTATGGCAGGATGATCGCAACGGGAGAGACGGTCTAAATTTACGAGAGGATTCTTCGGGGTGTCGGGTTGCCTTCCTTAGTAGGGCTTTCTTTCAACAGGCGGCGCGACAACGATTAACTCGAAGTGTGTTTGTGTGCGGAGAATGCGCGAGCCTTCGTTTGATTAATGGCTGGAATTGAGTTTCCCATGTGCTATTGCCGTGTTCCGCTGAACAGTGCTCGCACCTTTGCAAGAATCTGGATCCTATCCTGTTCCCGTCGACCGATGCACTGCGGAAATCGTTACCGCTTGCACCGCACATATCAGTTCAAAGACGGAATTGAACAAGGGCTCTTGTGTGGGTATTTTTATTCGCTGTTTCAAACTGAACAAAGAGATTGGCTTCCCTTCAATGATAAAACCCGCATGTCCAAATCGACCACACTTATTTGCTGGAGACAGGGGAGCATACTTCACAAAGCGCACGTCGTGGACTGCTACCTAGTTGCATGAAAATGAAACTGGCTTACGAGAGCTGTAAATCCCTTCCATTGTGCAGCAAATGGAACAAATCATCACGTTTCCACGTCTTTAATGTACACGCCAAAACGTGATTTAGCGACCTTCAGCGGGAACACGGTACAAAACGCCGCTGGCTGTTTTCGCCGTCTCAGCAAGCATTCTTGTAGCGCACATCTCCCAATGGATACCCTCACGCGGCAATGCACGGAGCTTAGTGGATTAGGAATCTTTTTAGCTCCGATCTCCGCTATCAATTAGTGGAGAGGAGGTGACAGACGGGGAGGTAACCCAATATGGACAGCGATCCTGGTGTTCCTTTCCCAGGCCACAAGGGAGCGAACTCTGCCAGAAGCTGCTCCGGTGGCCATTTTGGTTTGCTGTGTCATGACAGTTGAATAATTTGCAGTTTGGCATGTATGGACCAAAGCAAAGGGCAGATAAATGTATGAAGACAACTTTTATGTCCACTTCCCCACCTTTCCCTAATCGATCGTTGATCGTTGACTGCCATTATGACGCGAAGCAGTGGTTGGAAAAGGAAAGACTTGGATTAAAAAGATAGTTTATCTCTAACATTTTATACAATTTCCATAACACAATTAGCGAATTTGAAAAGAATTCCACTCAACATTTGCCATCTACAACTGCATTGTAGTCCAAAAAGACACCTTAAAAATGTATCGTGAGGTACCCTCAACTAATGTCGACCACCATTCAATTTCTGAGAATTTATTCGGCAATTCTCTTTCATACCAAACCTTCCAATCCACATGATCTTCAGGCGAACTCGAAATGACCAACTGCATAACGTCTCGTCTCGTTTTGGCGGTCGCCGCAAGGAAAGGAAACGATGCCAGAGGGATCGTGGCGGTCGCTGATTAGAACCGGAACTCGCGTTTTGACCCTCTGCCTGACATCCTCACAGACAACAGGGAATGGGCAGACCATCAACTAGCAAACGGGAGTGGCTGGCTGGAAATGAGGAGGCGATGGGCTGCCTGAAGCTCAAAGGAGAGGGGAAAACTGACGGCCATTATAGCTGCCTGCTGTGGCAGCCCGTATTCTAATTAAAGACGACTTCAATATTGACGAAGGCGGAGAAGGGCGGAGGCTGGGAGGAGAAGACTTGATTAGGTGGATATTGCATGATTAGCCGTCATTGCGGTGAGCGCTGTGAATAATCAAGTCTCTCAGTTCAATGTTTGTTTGATTCCTGTCAGTGGTGATCAGAGCAGTGGCAGGGGGGTTTGCTGGAACCAGATCGCTTTGATGAGGCGCATGTCCTGTGCATTAAAGTTGCATGCAATGTGGAGAGAAGGTTGTGGAAGTCTCGCAGTCGGCAGCCTGTTCCTGTTGACGGGCGCTTGACTTCTCTCTATCTCCTAGACGTTAGATAACGCACCAGATCGCCGTGAAAAAAGGCGAGGGAGACCGAGAGTTCAAGTGAAAAACGTATCTCTACAGTGGTTGCTCCAGTGTTTTGTTGTAGCGTTGTTCAGTGGTAAATGAACGAATGAAATAAATGAGACAGACAGAAAGAAAGAAAAAATGAATGAACTGTGTTTTACTGCCCATCAAATTGCATAGGCTATGAAAGGCCATCGACCACGAAAACCGCAAGAGCTATTTGGAGTGAGAGCAAGACAAGTCTCGATTTCCCTAGTTGTTCGCCTTTTACGGATCGCGTCAGGAGACGCGGTGTGTGTGTTCTTAACCCCATCTCAACACACACACACACACACACACACACATACACACACATATACACATATACACACATACACAAACACACACACACATACACACACATACACACATACACATACATACTCACATACACACATACACAAACACACACACATACACAAACACACACACATATACACATACACAAACACACATACACACATACACACATACACACACCTACACATACACACATACATACATACATACATATACACACACAAACACACACACATACACACACATACATACACACACATACATACACACATACATACATACACATACATACACATACAAACACACACACAAACACACACACATATACACACACACATACACACACACACACACAAACACACACACACACATCTCTTCTCCCCCAACGCACAGAGAACTCTCCTACCAAACAGCATCAATGAATAATAATTCTTTGTCATCAAAGACCTGATGTGGATTGTATTTTATCTACGTATAATATACTCATTTCTATCGAGTTGTTGACTTTCTTTAGATATCAGTATTGTGGAATAAATGAAGCTGATTCAGTACACGGGTTCAATTGCGTTTACGAAGTTATATTTGGAAACGTTCCTCTTCTGTGAATCGGCATCGTTCTCTCCCGAAGACGTAACAGGCTACTTTGACTTGCTAAATCTTATTCTAATCAGCTCGAGTGATTTTCTTGATCAGTGGCCTTGCATCACCTACAAAGGTTGACAGGCAGTAAAACTCAGTTCACTCATTCGTTCATTAACTCATTCGTTCTTTCACTCATTCGTTTATTCACTCATTCACTCAGTCAGTCACCCAATAATTGGCTGCTCATTCATATATTCTCTCCTCACTCTTTTATTCACTGTGGTTCGTGAACGGCAAGTGAAAGCACGAGAGTGCCCTGTGAGAGCAAAAATGTTTCCAGCTGAAGCATCTCATCGACCACTGGTCACGTGATTTCGCAGTCTGTGAGGAAATGTTTCTATCAGCACGAGTCCTTGCCTTCCACTAAAATCTTCATACGCAGCTCAATCTTTTCGGTACCGACCGTGTACGTGTGTGTCTCAGTGCGAGCATGCGCACGCTCATCTACTTCCATGCATGTGTACCCGTGTATGCACACATACACAAGTCATGTTTCTTTTATCGCTGAATCCAAAAACAAAGCACACTCACACACGACACGCATATATACCGATGAAGCGATCAATGAGACTATCGAATACTGAAAAATTTCGTCGACGAAAAATTGCTTCTGTTTTTTCTCTCTGTTTACCCTCACCCGTTCCACGCTAAAGTGGGGGAAATCGATGTACATGTGCATGTATTTCAAGTACCGCATCTGATAAGTGCACACATGACATCTGTTGCATTGTATTTATTTTAAAAACCGCGTACTTTTTGACAATCTAGCGACACACATTTGCGGAGGGTTATCTCGAAAGCTCTGGATTTAAAATGCCTGAATGTAACACAGTGACATTTTCGTCTCAGTGAAAGCATAGTGAAATGCCACTTGGATAACGTGCGACTTGGGCTTACAGCTGAAACCCTACAGCAATGAAACTAGTCAATCATAAATGATTTCAATGTAATATATCTACTGCCAACTTCATATGCAAAAATACATCAGTTTTTCTTACAGTCGAGTAATATAGTCCGGGATCAAATCACCCGAATGCACTTTTACAATTCATCATACAAACTATATAATATATTAGGAGATATGATGTTGCAAAGAGGAAAACAGATCGGAGTAAAGATGCCGTGTCAGACGCACACGCCTCGCAACACACCCTCTGTTTAGGGTTCTACTATTGCTTCATGCGTGACAGGTTGAATTGCTGCCAACAGAAGCGTCTCTTGTGGCAGCCCTGATGCATGACGAAATTAGAACTGAAAGTGTACACCGATCGGCGCACTGAGTGTGAACTTTTACTACAGCAAGAAAATCCCGTTTGCGAGAGCATAGGCCTACCTCTACAGCTCTGTGGCTGTTAAAGCACTGACGTCAACTTTGCATTGGTTTTAGTGGCAGCAATGATATCTGGCGAACGCCTTAGGAATATGCTGTTCAGGCTTCTTGTGCTAAATGCGTGTAATGCGTGCGGAAATGGACTGTACTGAGCACAGCTTCTGTTTAAATGTTTGCCTTGTAGGAAAGTATCATTAAGAGGAAAGAGATTAACGGACAACATGCGACACTTGTCTCATTTCATTGTTAAGCTTCTTGGCTTTGTTTTCCTAAAGGTGTAGCTGCTCAAAGTGTTGAACGTAACGGTGACACATATTAATGACTGTCTGTATTTATTGATCATACATCTTGCAATGCCCCAGACCGATCCCCGATAGTATATAACGGTGACACCTTTAATCTCTTTAAACCTGTCACAGCCGTGCGTACACTTTGTCAGTAGTCATTTCTGGACACCACAGCCGGTTTGGGCCCTTCCAAACTCTTGAATCTCGAGTAGTCAACCTCAGATTCTCGTGTGAGCTATAAACACGTTTCTCCATCCTCACAACCTCATTCCTCCTTTTCTCTTTTCCCCACACCATACGACCAACTCCTCCACCACATCCTCCACCTCCTGCTCCTGGCTGCCTCGCGTCTCCGCTTGCCTGGGCGGCCCGGGGGTCACCGCTGCCACTAATACCCTAAAATTGTTAATTCCATTGGCCAGGCATTCTGTTGGGAATTGGGCAATGTTTTTCTTTCTAAGCGATTAGGCGTTTCTCGTGTCGACCATGCGGGGTGTGGGTATTAAGTTTGTCCTCGGGTACAATGCGAGGGGTGCGGCTGTGGCACCCGCGACGCGCCCTACGCCACCCTAGTCTCCCCCTCCCCACCCCTCCTCTCCCCAACAGGACGGGTGAGGCGACGTGTGCCACAATGGAATGGAAGACCCGGGGACTCGGGAGTGACATCCGCTCTTCCTGCCATCGACTTGTCCCGCTCTGGTCGGCTGGGTCGCCGTGAACGCGGACAATGCTAATATGGCGGTAATATGCTGACAGCACCCGGGGCTTGGTTTACGCCATGGATCGCTTTACAGGTCCCGTGGAGCGAGGGAAATCGTTCCACCCTCGCCTCTCCGACCTCGGACCGTGTCAGAGGAGCGTCTTGGCAGAAACATGGCTTCCTCAGTTAGCTCAGATGAGGAGCCACAAAGTAGCCTTGAGTAAATAACATTGCAGCAGTCCGTCGGCAACACGCGTCCGCAGCGTCGCATCGATGTTTAGCGGTGTAAGGGGAAAAGGCTATCTGTGGATAATTTATCATGTTTAGCGGTGTAAGGTGAAAAGGCTATCTGTGGATAATTTATCATGTTCAGCGGTGTAAGGGGAAAAGGCTATCTGTGGATAATTTATCATGTTCAGATTTGGCATCTGTTGCCTTTATTATGGATACAGTTTGTTTGTTTAGTTTTTTCAATGAATCAAAATTTTAATCATATGTCGACGTACCATCATATGGCAACAACATTTCTAAACTTTTCGAATCGAAGCTAAAGAGTCGATCCTTGAGGGATCAAACCTTTATGCTGATTCTCTGTACAGGCATTTGCTAAATGTAGAACATAGATCTCCACGATGATGACGACTCATACTGGAAGTATAATGATAAAGCCACTTCTTCTTTTCAACGCTGTATTGGCAAGCATTGATGTTGTGTTGTCTTCGCTGTTGCCCACTAGATGCAGCTGTGTAATGATTTCAGTCCAACTGCACTGGCTGGGCTGGCTGTTAGGGAGGGCTAAAAGCCGAGGAGGTCCCGCCCTGCTCTCGTATTTCGCGTCCTCTAACCGTAATGCTATTACCCATTCTGAGGAAAGACGGTTTTCGCCGGCGAAGATCATCTTTTCAAATCGCTGCCTGCTGCTTTGCAGCTGAATTGAATTTTCGCCCCCTCCCCTCTCGCCACTTCACGCATAAGAGATTACCCTCGACGTTGTTTGCTCGACTCCTGCCCAAGGCGGTGTTCTTTCTTCATTGAGGTCGCCGTGGACACGTATCGCTTCCATCCGACAAAGACAAACTGGCGAGAATTTCATTTTGATAACAGGCGCGCCGGAGTTAACTGAGTTTGTGAAAAGCCTGTAAGAGCACTCCTGGCGCGCTCATTTGTCTTGCCTTAGTGGTTGAGTCTCGATTCGAGATTCGCATCGGTTCACAACAGATACTCCAGCACGTTTCTTCTCCTTGCCCCCGGGGCGAAATATTCCAACCTCGACAAAGTTCATAATTTTGTAACCCTTTTTCTTTCAGAAGACTGGCTCCACCTATTTTGCTCTCCCTTCCCTTACGCTGGGAGCTATGAAGCGTCTGCATGCATTGTTGATGTGGCGCCAAAGCGCAGCCCGCCGCCGAGAGAATTAAGGAATTACTTATAGAATATGAAGACTTCAAAGCTGCGCTCTTGTTCGCTGTCATCCACTTGACGGACATTGAGCAAAACCAGAGCATAGGTCCGGGCTCTATCTTGGGCAATTACCTCCCCCTCTCTGAGCAAGGGAGACAACCCTGCAGAAGGGACTCGGGGAGAAAATGGCGACTGGGGTGAATTAACCGTATCCAGGCGATTCCGAGGCGCTATCTGCGCATCTCGCTGCGTCCTATCGCTGGAAATCCTTCTCCCCACCCTGCCTCCCAACAGTCGGACTGGGCTCCAGGCCTGGTTGACGGGGCCTGGGGGGCCCCGGGGATGCGGTGAAACAGGTTTATCAGAGGCCCGGACAGAGCGAGTGGCCGTGTTCCAGCTGTAGTCGGGGCGTGTTGATGCTCGATAAGGCCAGATAGGCCCATGCTGAGCTGGTCATCTGTCGCTTTACAGCCCCCTAAACGCATTGTCTTTGCCCGCTTGGAGTCCAATCCAAACCTAATCGGAAGAGGACCGGGCTGGGATCAGTGCGGCGTCCATTTTGGGGTTGAGCAGGGAGGAACGATGTATTGAACAAAGTCAATCAAAACTGTTAATAGCGATGTTGTCCCCAATGTATATATCTCATATACCTTCTTTTTCTCACCATATTTTCATAAATTTGTCGAAAAAAATCAGTTCGGGCTGGAGTTTTCCCACGCGCATGTCGGTTGTACCGGTTGCAAGGTGGTCTTGTTTGTTCCTCACGCGTTACATGATTCAACAAAATGTAACTTGGTGTTTCCGCTGTTTTAGAGACAGTATGGCACGAATCTGCATTGTGTGGAAAATTCATTGTGGCTTTGCATCTGACCAGGAGCGTGAGAACAATGGCACTGGTCAGTACGGCTGATTGCAGTCACGGGAATTGTGTAACGAGCCATCGATCCTCGTGGAGTGGACATTAAATATTGGATCTGTTTCCGGCTCAGAGACTTTGACCCGCCTCGCTATCGGTGTTTCCGGGCGAGTTTTGGCAATCAAATTCACCCCCGTTGTGTTTTGGCCATTTCGTGACTCGACTATAGACTCTATCGACGGCCCAATGGCAAAGTGTATAGGCAACTCAAATATTACCCCTGAGCTCAGTCAACGTTGCAGGGCGAGTGACTCTCACCCTCTTTGAATGGTCGTTATGGTCAACCGCGCAGAAATATTTGGTCTCAATACCTCTGTAATTACCTGCCAGTGAATGGAATTGTCCGTTCTGTGCCTCCCTCTTTGCCTTTGCCACAATGGCTGTTTACTCGATAACACATTAACTCAATTCCTGCTGTTGTGTGTCATTGCAGGTCTGGTTCAAGAATCGAAGAGCAAAGTGGCGGAAGCAGAAGCGGGAAGAGGAAGCAGCCAAAAAGGCGCTGGAGTCCGCCAACAAAGACACCGACTTCAAGATGGACGCCGACAAGGACTCCGTGGAAAAGGACTCCGCAGCGGAAACCGAGACCGAGCCCTCTATCTGTGTGGATGACGAAAGCAAGGTGTCGGAAAGCGAGGACGAGATGGATGGAGAGAAGAGTGAAGAGGACGGCCCCAGCACACCAGACAACTTGGAATCGGGTCAGAGTTGCACGCCTGCCTCGTCCGACCTCTCCAAGGACTGCCACAGCCCACGAAATGACTTGGATTCTCCATCTTAAGGAACAAGACTGCATTGGACAATTGCTTGTGCTTCAGGTGTGGTCCTCATCGACCGGCTTCACATGAAAGCATTGCCCACTGGCTTCGGACTTGGACACCATCCAACGCACATCTTGCGTGACCATTGTCCATTGGGTTTAGAGACACTTGAATGACACTACCAAATCACTGCCGCGTGCGACCATCTAGCCGTCATTACAACTGGAGCAGTTGGCTGCTCTATGATATTGTCCTCGAATGAAGAGGAACTGACTGTATTGCAGGATGATGACAGTCGTTGGCGCTGGTCTCTTTCCATGCACAACAACAACGCAAAATAACCAGGAAGGATCTGAGCTATGGTCTTTCTTCCCCACGACGAGATCTTGAAAATCAAATTCATCGAACTTGATCTTTATTGTAAATACTGGAAAAGATCTGACCTTTTTAATCCTTCTTCTGAATGTTCTTTGAGAACGTAGAGCAGTTCTCGCACATTATGTAGACAATGTTTCTGATGTTTGAAACAATACAGAAAAAGCAACAATGTGTGCTCCATAGACACACGCACACAACGTGTGATGAATATGCACATGAACCTTGAATGGCTGAAAAACGCTGCTATCTTGTAAGGTTGGAGTGGGATACAGATTATTTCTTCTACTTTATATCTCCAAAGCGGCTTTCCTATTAACTCTTATTATTGTCACTGCAGACGTCTTAGCAACGATGGAAAGAGCGATTTGAAGACTTTTCGTTTGAATGACAGCTATATTTCTTCTGATGCGTTGTGAGTCGATGATTTCGGAGAAGACACCTTTACACAGCAGATGCATTTTAACACTTTCTCTGTCTTCACGCTCCGTCACAAAGCGCTGTGTTCATTCCTTGCGGTAACTCATCACTGCCTCTTTCTTGACTTGGAACTCGCTGAGCAACATAACTGTCCAGTGTCGGACGCTTTTCTCTAGTTCACATAAATAATTTCGTTTCGAGCTATTGCCCAGTGGACTGTGAATAGCCTCTACTTAACACACATGAGACCATAACAAATCTGTATTTCTGTTTCGTCTATATCTAGTATTGTGTTCTAAGAAGACGCAATCTTCACCATTTCTGGAGCCGTGTGCACGTATTCTGTAATTGCATATATTCTAGTGAGAATTAAACGCTTCAACTTCAAAAACGACC